>APFE031642034.1:47088-73424 GCA_000404065.3 Pinus taeda
CAACCAACCTTGTAGTTGCCTCATCATATTTTGTTCCTAGAACCACACCTGGTTCACAACCATCTATCTCTTCAATTATTAAAAAAAAGGAGAAAGAAGAAGCTGACAAGTTGTTGGGCAAGTTTCTTCTTTGGAGTGATATTCCTTTCAGCGTTGCAAGAAACAATCCATTTTTTCAACCCGCGGTTGATGCTATTGCAGTTGTTGCCCCAGGGTACAAAGTCCCTTCTTATGATGACTTTAGAGGGCGCATTCTTCAAAATGAAAAGGTTGACTGCACCAAAAGATTGGAGGATTTTAGGGCATCATGGGCACACACAGAATGCACAGTGATGTCAGATGTTTGGACCGATCAAAAGGGTAGAAGCCTTGTAAACTTCTTGGTTACTTGTCCCAAGGGAACAATGTTTATGAAATCTGTTGATGCATCTACACATATCAAAGATGAACAGTTATTATGTGATTTACTGGATGTGTTCATTCTGTAGGTGAGTCCAAAACATATTGTCCAAGTCATAACGGACAATGCTGCAAATTATGTTGTTGTTGGCAAGATGCTTATGGAGAGGCATCCTACCTTACTTTAAACACTTTATGTTGCACACTGCATTGATTTGAATTTGGAGGACATAGGAAAAATTCCTTTTGTCAAGGATATTGTTGACTCATCAAAAAGAATTACAAAATTTATATATAATCATGGATTTGTGCTTCATTTGATGAGAACATTCACCAACAACAAGGAGTTGGTGCGCTCTACCATTACATGGTTTGCCACCAGTTTCATATCTCTTCAATCCCACTTGAATTTTATGTGGGATGTGAAGAAAATGTTTCTTTTAGATGAGTGACGTGCTTTGGCATTTAGCCGCAAACTAGAGGGAGAGGCCATATGCAAATTAGTTTCATACCAGAAAAGCTTTTGAGCGGAAATGCAGAAGGTGTGCAACATTACTGAACCGTTGGTAAAGGTTCTTCGATTAGTTGATGGAGATAAGCCCGCAATGGGCTACTTGTATGAGCCCATGGTTAGGGCCAAAGAATTCATTCGGACCTACTAGGATGATAAGGGGGATGAGGGGTTTCAGAAACAACTCCTCCTATGGGAAGTGATTGATGAACAATAGAACAATACACTTCATCGTCCCATTCACGCTGCAGGGATCTACCTGAACCCCGCATTTGCTTACTCCTGTGGTTTCTTATTTGATGTTGAGGTCATGGATGGATTCTTCACTTGTGTTCAGAGTATGGTGCCATCTCCAGAAGAACGTGCAAAAATCTCCAAAGAAATGGAGATATACAAGATGGCAGGTGGCACATTTAGCTTTGACATGGCTGTGGTTGATAGGAAGACTAAAATCACAGGTATGTTTTAGTTTGTTTCAAATTTCATTGTCTCTTCAAGTTCATAACTTCATACTTTGCTTCAACTTTCAAATCTCATTTTTTTCTTATGTTTATCTTATTTGTTGTAGATGCATGGTGGAGAAGCTATGGTGGCAGAGTACCCAATCTGCAAAGGCTTGCCATTTGAGCGTTCAACCAAACAATTAGCTCCTCAGGATGAGAGCGGAACTGGAGTGTATTTGAAAAAATACACACCAAGAAGCGCAACAGGTTAGAACTTAAAATATTCCAAATTTCCAATTAATTTTTTGAATTCATTAAATAATATTTTTTTATAATGATTATTTTTTTATTTATAATTTATTAATTTATGACCCTTGTACAGGTTGGAGTCCCAGCAAATTAATGACATGGTCTACGTCTACTAGAATCTTCAATTGTGGGTGAGGCAACTTGAAAGGACACCTGATGTGGAGGCCATCTCATTGAATGGGATTGACACCACTGTTGCATGGAGGGTTGATGCCGAGAGGCCTCTCACAGAGTCAGCCACTGATTGGTTAGAACAGGAGGTAGTGGAGGGGGAAGAGGAGGAGGAGCAGAAGCAGGAACAAGAACAACAAGAGTAGGAGGTGACACCACCTACCCAGGCTAACCCTGTCACCAGTAGAGCACGTGGTCTACCTCTTGTAGCTCCTAGTTCTTCAACTTTTAGATCACAGCAAAGTCCACTACCAACTCCACCACCATCTACATCTAGAGGGAAAGCTATTGCATTTTCTTGCAAGAGGGGCGAAAGAAATCCGTAGTATTAGTTATTTGGTTCATTTAATTGTATATGACATTATGACTCATGATATGAGATACATTATTATATTTTTTGTTGATATTTTGAGGCTGAGTTGGGACTCAAGACTTACTATTCAGGACATGATTCACTGTTATGTGTGATGTAGCACTAGAAATGATATTACACATCTTATATATTAGTTCTTTTATCATATTTATGTGTCAATGCATTTATTATATGTTGTAGATGCTTTAGATATTAAAAAAATTGGAAAAAAAAAATGAATATTTTTGTATTTGCCGATTTTTTCCTGATTTTTACAGACTTTTTCCCGATTTTTCCGATTTTTTCCCCTCGCCAATTTAATCCCGATCGCAGTGTTTGCAACATTGGTTCCTACTAACCCCAAGGAGGCAGGTTCTTTGCCTCTTCTGAATGATGCCAACAAAATAGCAAATATATTTGTTTACAGAATAGACAAACGTTACAGCAGCATATAGTCTTTAAGAGCCATTTTATGTCATATATTTAAATTTGATTTAATGTTTACATGGGGAAATCAATGTTTAGCTCAAACAATAGAACTATTGGCTGCACATCATTTAATAGGAATCATTTTGCAGACATGCTTTTAATAGTTAAATATTGGATTTAGGAACAAAATACAGACCATTAGAAAGAGAGCCATATTCTCTGTGACAAATGAGGCATGCTGCCCAAGGAACCAAATGCAATTGGACAGACCTAATCTATTATATTTTAAAAATCATCACAAATTTATGCATCCGATATTCCTTAGGGAATCAAAAAGCAGTAAAATGGATAACATAAGAAAACTCATGACAAATTCACATTTACATTCCACCGCAAGTCCATGCCAAAATACAAACACTAATCACAAATGAAATTATCAATTGTCCCCAGCTACCGATCTATTCATTCTTGCACATTAAGACTGTACAACCAAACTATAAATGTATGTTACTAACTTACTGCATACTTATTGAAAGGTATGTTTTACACAAGTACCCTAGAGCATTGGCAGGTCATCTATTACATTTGAACTCTTGCCAAACACTCCATGAAATGAATAGCCTTTATGACTTGGACTACTACTGTGGGCTAACTCTGTTAGACCTTCCCATCATCTCACTTTATCTGGGGCAAACTAATATGAGATAGACAATAGCTGCCAGTACATTCCTACAACACCACTAAGATGCTGCTGGCCCAACACACTGGTTGTTAAATAAGATAAGACAAATGTTTCATTAGTGTCCAACAAATGACCAAGAAACAGGTCAATGGGACTAGAGAGTACAACTAGTCCTTGTTAGATAACTATAAATGTGTGTTACTGCATACTTAAGAAAAGGCACATTATAGAAATGAATTCACGTAAAATGATTGAAGGCACCTGGAGAGAGAGCGTATTGCAAGGAGGGTACACTCTCCTAATTCGTTGAGGTATGTTCCATAGCTTTTCAATATGAGATTGTGTCCATGAAGAGTTGACCATTGCCAAGTTTGAATAGAAACCTACCCATCCATATGTCCAGGTCATAAACTTGTAGTAAACTGCCTTACCTCTTGATAACCAAAAGCTGCAAGGAGGAGATTTGAATGGTTAATATAGAAAAACAGCATATTTTGTCCAGAAATATACAATCCCTATTGATGTTGAACGAAAAATCAGATAAAAAATTCCAAAATGACAACTTACTTTTCACTTGCTATGTGTGGAACCGATGTAATTATTGTCAATTAGTAAGTATAAAAACACAGTTGCAAGTGACATAAACATCATCGGCAAAGCACAAGAGTAAATCGAGAATATATCTCCATATATTATCATATTTAGCTTTAAGAATATTGTATGTAAGTAAAAATATAATGCCAATATGTAATTGTATCTCAATTTCAACATGGTATCCAAGGTTGTAATGTGTTATATCTCAAGAAAAAATCTCCTACCATACTAAATATATTCGACAAAACAATTCAAAAAAAAGGCCATGCAATGTCATTAAAAAACCTTAAAACAAACGTATATGTTAATATTTGTGGATTCTAACCACCAAATATCTAAGTTACCAGGAAACAGAAATGGATACGGATCCACCAGAGTTTTGAAAAGTCAGGATCTGGATAGAGTGGGGAAATGCCATGTATACAGAATACACCAATCATTTTTTTGTAATTTTAAAAAACATATTCAAAGTTAAAAATCAAAACCATTCATGAATGACAACATTAGAACTAAAATCACTAGTTAATTCATAAATCTGAAGATTGAAATCATGAAGCACCATGCTTTATACAAAAAGGATAACTGTTAATACAAAATTGAGTGTCCCGTCAATGATCACTCTATTGATATGATGATGTACAGTAGGTCTAATTACATGTCAAAAAATGGCTCTATATGCTCATCAATTGAATTTTTGAACTCTACATCTTAATCAACCTGTCATCTTCCTTGACATGTGGCTTAAAATCTAAAAATTCCCATCTAGTTACAGTGGTGAATGAATATTGTACATTGTTTGAGAACATGCTATAGTCTATGTATCATATTGTTCTAAGAGGAATCTTCACCTAGAGTTGGATGGGATTAATCTAATTAACTAATTAATTACACAGCCATTCTCCGTACACTATATATTATTATCTAGGTATTGTCTTAAAGCTTTCTTGTTAGCATTATCAAAAATTGAAGATTAACATTTTGATGTGTCAAACCTTTCCTAGTAGCATTATCATGTGCTTTACAACCTATAGGTATTTAATAACTTATACAACTATACAACATACAAATTATTAACAAGTGATCCAACTAAGAATCTAAATAGAATATTTAAAAAAAACCAAAATCTCTAAAGTTATTTGCTTGGGATTCTGCGTGTGAGAGATAGTTGACACAGGATCCGTTTCAATAGCATGGGATCCGTTTCCAGGCTTGAAGGATCTGTTTACATGGCAGATCCTATGTGGATCTGGGTGGATACGTATCCGAAACACGGATCCAGCATCAAGATCCCGTGGATCCGGTAACATAGCCGGATATATCTTTATGCATTGCTTTTTCTTGAACAACTGAGAGGATCATGGATATTTTTGGATGATTCCACATTCATATAAAAGTTAGCTAACACATAACACTTAGAATTTTACAAAATTTACATCACCTTAACTAGTAGATTGGGATCTTGACCCCTGTAAGCTAACAAGGTGTAACCATATGTAAAGCCACTACGCATTGTTGAGATTCCGCTGTTAGTTTTACCTACTGTTGTTTCTCTGAAGATGTTCTCCCATCAACAGTGATGAGCATATCCTATAGTGCATCCAGCAGCTTCAAATTATATGAAAAGTCATAGTAGCTCGACTGAAAGCGCAGAAGTAGAAGAAGCATCTATGAGGTGCAGCAGTGCCAATAGTTTCAATATTCTGCTTCAATCAAAGAAAAGACATGTTGCTTCTCACAGGTCCATGTAACTGCTCTATTACCAAGCCTGAAAACATACCCTGAAGTGGATTTCCTGTCATCCACTAATCCTGCCCAATCTAAAACTGAATAACCACATAACCAAAGTTCTTTGTGTCTGCCACATAAAATGCTAATATCCAATGTTCCTTTCACATATACTACCCCTCTTTTTGTTACTATCCAATGTTCTACCTTTGATGTGGTCATGAATCTAGAGATGCAATTGACTACATAACTCAAAGTCAGGTCTAGTGGCCATAAGATAGATCAAAGCTCCCCCCCACCCCCAGTTGCACATAGACTAATTCATTAACTGCCTTAGAATCAGTCTTGGCTAAAGTTCCAGCTCTTTCTATACATGTAGATGATATTTTCCAATCTACCACCCTCAACCTACCTAACAAACTTTTGGCATACTTTGCCTGTAACAAAGATATGTTTAACTGTTTGCCAAATTTCTACAACTAAGCAGTAATGTAGAAGGCCTAAGTCAATCATTTCAAAAGTTGCACATAAATTAGATCTTGACAATGATATTTCCCCTACCTCACTACCTGTGATAATGATGTCATCTACATATATAACCAACATAATGACATCATCTCCAATGCTTTTGACATAAAGGTTGGGATCTGAAGGACTCTGCTAGGAACCTTATTCACCCAAATATTTGTCAGTTTTAATGCACCATGCTCTGGCTGCCTACTACAGGCCATAAACAGACTTCTTCAATGAGCAGACCAAATGCTCTTTCCCTAGAACCTGAAAACCCTGTGGCTGGTACATGTATACTTACTCCTAATCTCCATTGAGGAAGGCGCTCTTCACACAAATCTGGTATATTTTGCAACCAAATTGTGCTGCATTGGCTAGAATTAAACAAATTGTGCTCATCTTTGTTATGGAAGCAAAGGTTTCTTCATAATCAATTCCTTCTTTTCGTGCAAAGAGCTTTGCAACCAACCTTCCCTTATGCTTGTGAAGTGTCCCACGGGCTTTGCGCTTGACTTTATACACCCATTTGCAGCCAATGGAGAGCCCATATCTAATTTTTCATTAGATTCTCTTGTTCAGCTTGCATGGCCTTTTCCCATCATGGTCTTCCTTTGGCCTTTTCATATTCCTAAGGCTCATATACGTCCTGAATGTTAGCCATCTGATTTCTTACCTCTTCTTGGCCTTCCTTCTACCCTCATCACATCTAACCAAACATCTCCCATGGTGATGTGCCACCATTTTGGTCACTTCTTAGGATCGTCTTCTTCCAAATCAGCCCTATCATTTTCCATATTTTGGATACCCACAATGGCTTCTTGACTGGGAATTTCCAAAGACTCGTTGGATAAACTCTTCATGTCTTTTGAGATCTTCCATGTACATGTATATGCAAGTATGAATACCTCCTTAGTTAAGAGAAGCGTTGAAGAATGTAACTAGGTTTGGTCTTCATAAATTGTATTTGAGTCACAATGAAATGTATTTATCAAAAGAATGAAAAAGAAATTATTATTATTATTATTATGACTCATTAAAGCATGGGTTTCATGCTTGGGTCATCATGTTTTAGCCTTAGGTCAAAGTCCCCACTGAGGACTTATAGGATTTATTCTAAGTCATTAGAGTCATTGTCCATTTAAGGAGACCCTTGGGCTTTTGAATCATGTAAAAAGATATATTATTGAGTCAAATAAGGTATTTGTCACCTCCACACCAAGTCGGCCTCAAAATGGGTAATTTGACCTCACCAGAAGCCTATATATACAGGCAGTTCGAATTCATTTGGAGAAATCTCACTCACAAGTTCAATATCCAAGAGAAGGAAGCAAAAAAAGTCTAAAATTCCAAGAGGAGAAGAAAAAGTGCTGGAAGGATCAAGATCGAAGTTTTTAGGTCATCTCTCTCTCACACGTGTGGACTTTCTAGTCTTCTACTGGAGGGTCGAAGTGCAGCTGCTGGATTGAAGATTTGTTGGGGTAACTGCTGGGTCAAAATTCTACTGGGTCGAAATTGCTGCTGCTAGGTCGAAAATTGTTGCTGCCAAGTCGAAGTTGTTGCTGCTAGGTCGAAGTTGTTGTTAAAAGGGTTATCATCTACAGAAGGAAGAGAGGGCCGACTTGGCGTGGAGGAAGTCTATGTCTAGGTCAAGAGTCTTGGATTATCTAGTGAATTATTAAGGAAAAGTTGTTGACTAGGTTTTCCCCTAAATAAGTGTTTTGCCCTGGTTGTCCGCCTACATCTGGTGTTTGTGATCTTTGTGCTATTGTTTTGGTAATTGCTTGATGAACTAAAGTTAAAAGAGGAACATAAAAAAATCACAAGTAATTGTAAATATAAAGAAAATATTTCTGCCTTACTGATTTTCTAACAAAGGAGAGCGAGCCTCTAAGCATTAGGAAAAAGGATTGCCTTTCACTATTATAAGAAGTCAAACTTCAGTAACCACTTCAGATCTGAGAGACTGGGCTTTCCGTAGCACTTAGGGAAGGATCCACAAAGTTATAGGCTTATTACACAACTTAAATCTGAAGTATAATCACCATAGAAGTGGACCGAGATCCCTTCTCCATTTCTGAGCAAATCTAGACCGAATTTAGAGCATTCTGGAAAGATAGATCTCAAGCGTCAGCTCTAAGATAAGTCTCACAGACCTGGGCCTTGTGGCATATCTCACTAATCAAAATTTACACCTGTGCATCTTGGAATCACAATTGTGAAGAAGGAATCTGAGATTCTGAAGCATACCTGTGGGAAGTCAAGTTTGAATTTTTTTAAGGATATTGTCAAATCACAAAGTTGATATCTCCTTCAAAGATTGACCTGTATCTATATCTCAAATATTCGCAGAAGGAAGTCCTAGATCGAGTTAGGTAGAAACTCTCTAGGCCCATCATAAAAGTATTTTCATCATTTGAGGTTTGTTGACCTGTGGAAGAAGGATCAATCTATGATCCACATCTTGTACATTCTACAATGACAAGGCTAGCTCAGATATATATATATATATATACACACACACACACACACAATGAGAACTTGATCAGTTGGTAAAGCCAACTCATTGCAAAGGAATCTTTGATCACTTTCTTAATAGCATTTGTGAGTATGGGTATAGCAATCTGAAAGGAAAGCTTCAGGCAGAAAGTGAAGTCACATCCTTGTGACAATAGCATCATAAGTATAAGATAACTTTGAGAAATTGTTGGCAAGCACTGCAAGACTTTTTTAATGTTGTTATAAAACCTAGGGGGATATATGGGTTACCAAGGGAGGTACCCAAGGTAATAATGTAATAATGGGATGGGCCATAGTAATAAATAAGGTAGTTAACCCATGTCATGTAAGGACCACAAGTAGTTAATAATAATGTAAGGGGCCCATGGTATTAGTTGATGGTATGAGGAAACCATGGTAATGATGCATGGTATTGTATGTATGAGGCCTTTATAGAGGCTAGAGACTCCACATGGAGAGATATGAAGAGAAGTATTCTTGTATGAACAAGCATATGGCTTGTGGAGTCTTCTCCTTCCTTAAGGAGTGAATGTATGGTGTTGCCCTACCTTAAGGGTTTGATAATAAAAGTGAATCATTTCTATCTATATTCACATTTTGTTATTTCTTATGTTTATTTATATTAACATATATTTTTAGATCAGATCTATAACAAGTGGGATCAAAGCTATAACAAGTGGTATCAAAGCACTTTCTTGCGCAAAGCAGAGAACCTTTTTTTAGGAACTTTTTGGGGCAAAGAGTTTGCAGATCAGATCTGTATTTTCTGGTGAAACATTTTTAGAATATAATTGCAGATCTGGATTCCTTGCACAAAAATACCCAATTTGAAAAAACAAATTGGCTGAATTGGTGTTTGGTTGAGGGAGATATTGTTGATTTAAAAATCAGTTGGGTTGTAGACATTTTTCGGGGTGGCGAGTTTGCGGATCATATCTGTAGATTCTCGTACAAAATCTATAGAATATAATTGTAGATTTGGGTTGTTTGTGAAAAATAGCCAATCTGAAAAAAAAAAAATAAAATTCGGCCGAATCAAAGTTTGGATGAGGGAGATATTGCTGATTTAAAAATTAGTTGTGTTGCAGAAATTTTTTAGGGCGACGAGTTTGCGGATCAGATCTATATGTTCTGGTACAAAATATATATAATATAATTGCATATCTAGGTTGTTTGTGAAAAAAATACCCAATTTGAAAAAAAAATGGGCCGAATTGGAGTCCAGATGAGGGAGATATTGCTGATTTAAAAATCAGCTGTGTTGCAGACTTTTTTCAGGGTGGCAAGTTTGCAGATCAGATCTATACATTCTGGTGCAAAATCTGCAAAATCTAATTGCAGATCTGAGTTGTTGGTTAAAAAATACCCAATTAAAAAAAAAATTCAGTCGAATCGGAGTCCGGATGAAGGAGATGTCGCTGATTTCAAAACAACTCTTTTTCCATAAATTTTTGTGACGATGGAACAGTTGCAGCGCAGATCTGAAATTCCAGTGCTTAGATTGGGATTTCTACCACATGGGAAGATGCAAAATAGTTGTTCCATTTCTGAAAATAGGTCATAATAGGGATTTTGAGCAATATTGATTGAATTGTGGCCATTTCAAATATTCGCTAAGTTATTGGATATATTGGTATCATTTCATATATTTTTATCAAACCTATAAAGATATATTTTTGATGAAGATGTACAAATTTGATGGCTCTAATTTGGAAATATGGTTAGCACAAATGGAACAATATTTCACTCTGGAACACATCGTAGATGATGAAACTAAAATAAGTGTGGCAGCCATTTGCTTGGACCAAGAAAGATGGCAATGGTGGCAGTGTCATCAAAAATGCTATCCAAGGACAATTACTTGGTAGATGTTCACAAAATCCGTTTGTGAATGCTTTGACCCTAAATCCAATTTTTTGGGTCCTCTTACTAAGCTCAGACAGACAAACACACAACTTAGCACATATTTTACAGGAAAAAGGAAACCAAGAAACCTAAAGGGTTATTTTCTATTGTTATCTCCTTATTGTAGGTTCATGGATTGATTCAGAAGGAGAAGATCATTGTGTTTATAAATCCTAGTTGCAAGCATAATTTTATCAATGTTAACTTGGCAGAAAAATTGCAAGTTCCAGCAAAAAACATTGAAAACACACATGTGGATAATGAGGATGTTCAAGTTTATAAAGATTTGAAGCTTTCTATGGATAAGTATGTGTTGCATTGTGAATTTTATACTTCAGATATGGATAACATGGATGTTGTTTTGGGATATTATTGGATGGAATCTATGGGTATTGTCAATATTAATGTGTAGAAGAAATTCTTGAAGCTCTGGTATAAAAAGAAGAAAATTACATTAAAGGATATTTCCATTAATACCCAAGCAGAGACTATAGAGGCAGAAGAACAAAGCTATAATGACACACATCAGATGATGAGCCCTGAATGGTTGACAATCAAACACAAACATCAAACCAAGTACCAGTAAAATAGGTAGTGTCCAAGGAGGCTGAAGTAGAAAAGGTTACAGAAACTGATACATCAGATGAGGACTTAGTGGTTGAAATAATATTGGAAGATAACAAACAACAGCAGGCTCCATTAGGTGGTGAATTAAAGAAAGATATATTGCTGGTTAAAACTTCAACATATCACCACCTACATCACCCCACAAGAAAACAACCAACAAGATGGCAATGAATTAGCCACAAAGACAACAAACCATGCATGACAGATAAAGAGGAGCGACGATCCACCTACTACACATCAACATAGAAGAGCTGCCAAGGTAAACTTCCATCTCAAGTAAGCGAGGCACCAACTGGATCGAGGGTTCACCTTTCTCTTGGATGGCTAGATGCACGTGCATGGTACCAATGGTCAACACTTTTTAGTAGATCTTATTTTTTGTGTTCTTCGTATGTTTCAGAGACGAAACATGTTAAGGGGGGGTAATATGGGGTATAGAGGGAGGTACCCAAGGGAATAATGTAATAATGGGATGGGCCATAGTAATAAATAAGGTGGTTAACCCGTATCATGTAAGGGACCACAAGTAGTTAGCAATAATCTAGTAAGCTCATGGTATTAGATAGATGGTATTGAGGAAACCATGGTAATGACCCATGGTATTGTATGTATGAGGCCTATATAGAGGCTAGAGACTCCCCATTGAGAGAAGTCAAGGATTATTGTATGAATAGGCATATGTCTTGTGGAGTGTTCTCCTTCCTTAAGGAGTGAATGTATGGTGTTTCCCTACCTTAAAGGTTTGATTAATAAAGTGAATCATTTCTATCTATATTTAGATCTTGTTATTTCTTGGGTTTATTTCTATTATCATATATTTTCATATAAGATCTATAACATTGTCTAAGTGACAATTGATTTATGAGAACACAACCATTGATACCACAAAAAATGATTGGGTTCTAAATATAAAGATGCAATGTGTACATTTTATGTGTGTGGCACATCATGTAGATCAAAGAATTGCTCCATGTATAGTATCCATGTTATTGAATCCTTACTATTAAACTTCCTCGTATCGATATTTGGAATGTGGTGGATATTCAACCAAAAATTAGAGTGTCTAAAATCATGATTCACATTCCTTTTGTTCTCATCATCATTTTCATGGACTGCCTTATGACTATTAGGAAGCACTTCCTCTAGCAACTTTGTCAAACGTTTCTTCAAACCTTCCATTTATGTTTTTAAACCATCCTTTAAACCTTCCATGTCTAATTTTATTTCTTCTCATAAATCATCCATCTTAACATTCATTGCTTCTAGTCCATCTTTAGTTTCTCTTTTTGAGAGTGAAAATTGTTGCACTTGGTCCCGTGATTTTGATATATCTTGTTGCATTTATTCTTCTTCATGCATCATAGTATAGCCTTCAGGGATTAATGGGTGTAGATTTTTTTTGGTTTGGGAGGCATTTTGGATTGTTTAATGATATATATGCTTCATTATGCCCTTCGAATCACTTCAAACTAATTTTTCAAACAAAAGTAATGTGAGTTTAAAAATACACAATGTTTAGAGCTTGATTTTGAGCTTGTTGATAGGATGATCTTGAAATTGTTGTTTCTCTATGATTTCAGCTCCCAAGGTCTAGAATTGTGTCCTATGGTATCCCTATTTTTCCTCTATCTAACCCCACTTGTTAGACTGAGATTGGATTCTTTAAGATAAAGTTTGGAAAAATCTCCCATGATTACATTCTTATGGATTGGTTCCGTAGATCTAACTTGTACAGAATACCATGTGTCACAGTTTCAACCTTTGGAACTAAAAATATACCCAAGAAACTAAAGTTTGTTCAATTTCTACCTCCTTTTATGAAATTCAATTTGGATTCCCGAAACGAAAGTTATGACAATTTTCCCTGAGACACATGTTTGAGACATAACTATGGAGCATACAAAAACCCTAATTCCTTGAACCATATCTTCGAGAATATAGTGAAAATTCCAAGATGACTTGATTGAAGAAGTGAAACCCTAGGATCCAAAGCTCTAATACCAAATGTTGTGTAGCCAAATCACAAAAATAGAAGAAAAGATAGATCAACAACTTGAAAATAAGCCTCTTCCAGGGGGCAACCTCCTTTTACATACATAAATGAACAATTATTGGATGATACAAATGAAAAGACCTCCTCGGTATGTATAGGAATCTAAAGGGTCACAATATAATCAGGGCCTACATAATAGTAATAATGTAAGGACACACCGATAATGATAATGGGCTTCTATGGGGCACAACAATAACAATAGTGGGCTTATATGGGGCACAATAATAACAATATGGGGGCTACACTAGTATTATAGGTACCTGACAATCTCATTGAGGCCTAGTATGCGAGAGAAGCAAATTCTGGGGAGGTATTGGTGATGGACAAGAATGGGATATGTTCTTTGTGTTTACTGCCTCACCAGCAAAGAAAATCTTATATCTTTAAGCATATTTATTTTATTTTCCAAATTCAGTTGTATTCAAGTGATCAATTTATCATTCCAAGTATATTATCGGTGAAATCGTTGCAAATAAAGCTCCAGTGAATTGTGATGTAGTCATTGTGGTGCCAGACTCATAATTTTGGAAGAGTAACTTGTGTCATAAGTGTAAAAAAGGGAAACTCTCCATGTGGCACACCCATGTTGTAACTTGCATGCAATCCCCTACATCACTCATGTATCCTCCTTCACTAGTGCTCCATTATCTTAGGAGAGTAATTTAGAGCAACCAAAAACTAATGCTCCCTCTTTGTGAGGAAGGTGTTCTCCACCATCTTGATGTTCTCTCTTAGACTATTAAACTTACCTTTTTCTAGGAGTTTTCTTAGAATGTTAGCAACTTGAAATTAGTTATGAATTAGAATGTAGTCATGAAAAAGGGATTCCTTTTGTACTCTATATTTTGGGAAATGATATTAAATATTTATGGGCTTGGAATGATCACGAAACACTAGATTCTTTGAGAGCTTAATGCAACTCTACAATGGGCTCCAACATTTGATCGATCAAGTCTATATTCAACTGGTGAAGCCAAATGGTTTGGTAAAAGGTAGATAATGATGCCATATGCTATAATTTAGCTGCATTGAGTGAAATTATTGACTACTTTGTATTAAAATGAGGGAATTATATGTGATCCCAAGTTGAAGCAATAACCTGAAGTACTCTTTTTTATTGTCTAATTTGAATATACAAATCCATTTAATAACTACTTTCCATCTCCCACATACCTCATGCCATAATGAATTGCGCCCTTCAAATATTTGGGCACTTACTTGAAAGATTTCTAATGAATTTTTCAAGGTTCAACTTGAACTAGCTCAAAGTATATATCCTCTACAAAAAAACATTAGTCTTGGTATTCACTAAATACATAAAGGAACCAATTATTTTCCTATTAAAACATGGATCTACCAAATTGGAATCAAAGTCAATAGGTAACTTCAAATTTGGCACCATAGGAGTGGCTGGGGGTGTGGAAAATATAAATAGTTTCATTCTTCATAATTGTCATTGTACTCATGTCATTATGTATATCTTATGTAAAAAACAAAAGAAGAAAGAAATATATTATTTTCAAGCATGGGTTTCATGCTTCTTTTGATTGGTCAACTAGGTTAAGCATGTTCTTCATGCTTCTATGGTTTGTAATGTCACAAGAATAATTTTCATGAGTCAAGAGAGTCATTATAAATTGTATAAACCCTTTTTAAAAAGTTGTAATATGAAAAAGAGTTTATTTTTGTGTCTAGAAAGTCAAGAAAAACCTCCAAGGCCAAGTTGGACCTAATTATGAGAAGTTGACCTAGAAGAGGCAATTTTACCTCATGAAAGGCACTTATATAGAAGTAAATTCAACCTCATTTGACACACATTTGATTTGAAAGAAGGAGAAATAAGAAGAAGAGTGAAGAAGTCTAGAAGCAAAGGAGAAAATAAAAATGGAGGAAGGAAACCAAAATTTGATCTTTTCTACCCACATATGCGAAAATATGGTTTCTGATTTATAGCAAGAGGTCGAGAATTGTAGGTCTGAGCTGCAGGAGGTCAAGAATTGTAGTTCCAAGCTGCAAGAGGCCAATAATTTTAGGTTTGAACTACAAGTCATAGGTAAAGAGTCTGAAACTATGATTGGAGTAGATTTGAATTTCGCTGACTTTGAAGACTTTGAATTGCTAAAGGAAGGATTTATTTGAGGGCTAACGTGGTGCTTGGAATAGGTCTTGACTTTTCCTTGGGTCTTGTATTCTTCATTTGATTAGATTCTATAATAAGAGAAGAGATTATTTCTAGGTTTTTCCATTGGAGGGGATTTTCCCTAGCTCGGAGCCTGCTTCTTGTGTCTATTTTCTTTATTGTTTATGATCTTGATAATTGTTTGATGAAAGTAATATAACAAATAATAATAAGAAGCTAATATAAGTTCACAATATTTTATCAAGGTTAAGGAGAATTATTTAAATAACTTCCCTACTAGATTCTCCAATAGGGATTTTGTTGTTTAACATTTGAATTCTCTTCACATTTTATCGTGTACTTTTCTTTCCCAAGTTAAACTTTATTGGCACCCTGTCAAACCTTTAGATCCAAACAAATGTACAAGGCCAATGTCATTCATGTCATGCTTTCTTGCTAACCTTTTATTTTACCATGTAGTGAGTTTTTTCCTAATTACTTGCAAGAATTAGATCATCTACATACAAGATCAAAACAAGAAAATTATATTTACAATATAAATGATAAAGTTTTGGGTCTATTATAATGTTAGTGAAGCCCAAATTTAGTAGCTACTCATTAATTATTGAGTATGTGCACGTGGTGCATGCTTTAGCCCATAAATCGAATTCCTTAATTTATGTAATAGTTATCTCACTCATGCACCTTAATGTAGATTTTCTTGTAGATTCACAACTCATGTAATGTACCAAAATAGAAGACAAGAATCTCCTGTATTATTTAAACAACGAAAAACAAGTATCAATGAAAACAATAATTGACAAGAGGAAGATAATCAAATACACATAACACAATTGTTTCTCTAGGGAAAGCCACTGCTCATAACCTCGACAATCTATTGCATTAATCAGAAATCCGAGTGATAATACAAAGCTTGTTCTCACAAGAAAAATTTCACACAAGTATGGTCAACTCTCTGCCTTGCAAGCCCACACTAACCAACACTCAGCCAATTTATTCTATCCGTTGAGCCCCTTATTTCCTTGCGCAATTCCTGAGAGAATCAACCCATATTTAATGTGGGAAATCCTTCCTCAAAACTGTACAATTCAAACTAGGTCCTCTTCATGATTGCATGCATGATCTGTACAACTCAGATCACTCTACAACTGATAGTACATTGTACCTTCACTCTAGCCTCAACTAGGTCTTTCTCTGAACTGACATGCATGAGGTTCTCATGAGGGAACCCTCATTTAGATGGAGTAGCACTAAGATGCACCAGTGCACCAACTCACTACTAGTTCCACAAATAGTTAGAACTAGTTTAACAGTCCATAACTCAGTCAAACTAAGTTATCTAATTACAACTCAAATAAACTCATCCTGAACCCCTACGATTTAGGGAGAACATATACATGACTACAGAAAGAATTCCAATCCGAAATTTTCTAAGCTAATTAAGTCAATTAAACTTAATTAACTATTTACAAGTTGCTATGACATTAGAATTCGATTTTCATTCATGGTTTAATTCAAGGAAAAATTAAATTGGAATTTCTCATTGCCATTTCTCAACGCTTAGAGCCTTTTCAGTGATTAATTTGAACATCCTCTTCAATCAAGCCATTTAGAAAAGTAGTGTTTACAAGTTTACATCCATCTAGTATAAAGGCTAGCAAAATTTTGATGTAATATACATGATTTCTTTGATAGAGGTATACATTGCAACTTGAGAAAAAGTCTCTTCATAGTCAACATATTTGAAGTCTCTTGATATTTCTTAGAGAATCCTTTGACTCTAAATTTAGATTTTTACTCCTTTATGCTTTCATTCATCGCATGCTTAATCTTGAACAACCATTTGGAATATATTACAAATTTCCCCACTAGTCTTAGCACAATGTTCCATATATCATTCTTAAGGATGGAGTATTAATTTACACTCCATACCTACTCTACTTTAGCCTTGTCAAAGCTATAAGTTCCTACATCAATGATAGACAACATCTAAATGCAACATTGAAAGGATATCTTCTAGGTGGATGGCTCACCCAAAAAGTAGATTTGGGTGTTCCCACCTGCTTTGTTTCCTTCAATGTTTAGGAAGTTATTTTGGCTTCATTAATGAACTTGAGGGTAATAACCCCTCTTCCTCTCCACTGGGATCTTACTAATTTGAAATTATGATTTATCCTCAAGATTAGAGTTTGGATCAACCACCTTCTCATCTTCCATCATATTTGTGGAAGGCTCCTAGGAACTTGAGGACCATCCATCCATATTAAAATTTACATCCCCGCTTACCATTTTCTTCCATAATACTGGAATTTAGGTCTTCTCCTATACTAGAATATAGATCCACTAAGCCTTGGATGTTTAATTGTACCCAACAAACATGCCCTTTATACTCGAGGATTTGAACTTAGTTCTCTTTTCATCAAGCATAAATATAAATAGGATAAATAAACATGCATAAGTGTGATGCTTATGGTTTCTCATTAGTAAAGGCTACCTTTGTTGTCTTGTCTTTCTATGCCTGATGAGGACATTGATTCATAATGTGCACAATTATATTACATGCATTTTCCCAATGACACATGGGAATATCCAAGTCACGAATGATGACCTTGTTTGTCCCTATGATAGATCAATTCTTCATTTATACAACCCCATTATATTGTAGGTTGTAAGGTATTGTTAGTGCCCTCTTGATTCTCCGTTCCTTTTAAAATGCTTCAAATTCTTCGGAAGTGTACTCTCTTCATTATTAGGCCTCAACACTTTGATCATTTTACTTGTCCTATTTCCACTAGAGCTTTAAGCTATAGAATCTTCTCAAAGATTTCAGTCCTAGTCTTTATAAAGTAAATGCACAGTCTTCATATTGTAAATAAAAATGTTTATGGAGGAATCATCAATAAATGAAACATAATAAATGCCACTTGTCAAAGAAGTTAAGGACATAGGTTAACATACATTTGAACCAAACAAATGAAGAACCTCATTTGATATATTCAGATTGCTTGGAAAAGTATTCTTAGCATGCTTTTCGTGGGCACAACTCTTGTAGACTTCTGACTTATGGCTCTTGAAGCTCGAAATCCTTGGATAATGCTTTTCAAGAATGTCAATGCCCAATAATGTAGTTATTCACTAAAGCTCTCCTTTCTTGTTTTAGCTATGCACTAAAGCAGTAGGTTTTAATGGACCACAAACAACTTATATAGGTCTGATTCTCAAACACCTTCAACCAAGAATAAACTATCCTTTTGGTTGTGATCTTTTACAGTGATTTGCTCATCATCAAACTTAGCCACACACCTCAAATTTGTCATTACTAAAAACGAAAAAAATTGTATTGTTTTAATATTTGTCATATACACTAATATTACTTGATTGTTTGTAATTATATAGGAATGCCCCCCTAGGAATTGCTCTTGGAGGAAGACATGGTTGTACAAACGCTTGTTCATGAATATGGAGAATATTGAAGATCAAGTTAATGATCCTATGGAAGAAGATGATGATGCTAATAACATCGTTGAAGAAAATGGGACAAATATATTGATCTAGGAGACATTTAATAATGTTGGAATAAATGATGATGACAAAAATCTTGATGGTGTTTTTGATATACCTATACTTGAGAAGGTAAGATAACTTCTTTATGAAGGCTCCAAAACAAGTCTTCTCTCTGCTATATTATTGTTGGTGAACTTAAAGGTTATGAATGGTTTGTCAGACACTTGTGTCACATAGCTTCTAAGGTATGTAATATATTTTGTCACATTTAGTAAATGAAGATAAATGTTTTCTTTTTTCCTCTATTTTTATTGCTAGTTGATCATCTGTATAATTTGGGTGCAATATGTACGATTAATATTCTTTACATTAATCAATATTGTTTTCTTAATTATGTTGTAGATTTTTAGGTGAATCTATGGAGGTATACATATTTTATTCCTCCCTGGATTTTAATAGGTAACCTCTTAAAATAAAACACGTGTTCTTAACCATTAGACCCACTCAAGTTGTACAATTAAAATACTTGGTGAAATATGGCCAAAAATGATTAAACCTATGAATTAATGTACTTCTTTTTTCATCAAAAAAATTTTGTAGGGAAAATGTAAAGATACTTCCCTACATTCATGAATGGCATTTCTAATAAACTCATTAACCTATACTAGTGTGCCTAATCCATGAAGATCCAAACTTACAACTACTAACATGAAACTAACCAAATGCCCAACACTATTGATAATGATTAGTTCAACTAACCCTTTGAGCTTCATGTCTCTCTTTTATATTCACCATTATAACGCTCAATCATCTCTAATGGAAATCATGAATCTACAATAAATCTACCAATTTAAAAAACTTTCTTTTCTGGACGATAAGAGGAACTATGCTAACTAATAACCTCATTGATGACTACATATAAGCACCTAGTTGAGTGAATACACTTTGTCGAAGGGAGGTTTATCATATTTATTATTGGGAAATACAATGTCAACGGAATTGAAATTAAAATTAGAAAAAAATCTATTTAAAAATTATTGTTGAAATATCTTGAAAAACAATCTTAAAAGCTCGACAAACAACAATATTATTACGTGTAAACAAAAAAATATTACATGCAATAATCCACCAATAATATATAAAAACAAAACTTTACCTTCTGAATAATCCACAAAAGATAAATTTTCACTTCTCCTTAACTACCTTTATTCTTCTTTAAAACTAAATTTAAAAGAAAGTGGGAAGTAAGTCTTTAAAAAAAACATTTGTATAACAAAATTTAAATTTTAATAATATAATTATATGCTTTATATATATATATTATATATATATATATTATTTTTTTTCAAATTTTAAATAAATATAATTCGATGTCTATTAAACAATCCATGTTTGTGGAAAGCGTATGTCGGCCTCGGAAGCGTTTGACCTCTATTTGGATGGTGTCGTAGTATGGATGCAATTGTAGCATGCAAGAAAGGAAATTGCTCTTCCACGTTCCCCCATGGGCACGAGGGCGTACTAAAATCCTAAGCCAGGGGCTAACAACTAATACCCGCTAAAATCTTAATATTCTCATTGTCTTTGAACCCTCAATATACTCAGCAAGTGGAAGGAATTTTATAGCCCTTCCATGTCTCAAAGATCGTCAGAAGGATTAGAGTTTGATCCTTGTTGATCTGAGGTTAGTAGAAGGGTTTTTATTTATCACTGACTTTTTAAATTGTTCTTAGAGAATCCCTGGGTCCATCTGGATCTAATGAATTTTCATATTGATTCAGAGCACTTGAAGTCTCAACATTGTAGAGTAGGATTTGTGTGAATTGAATCTAGTAGATCCACCTATTATAGCAACACTATGTGACTTACAATGGCTTTTAAGGTTTATAGATAGATCAAGTTCGAAGGATTTTACAGAGAATAAGGAGTTATTTGTTTCCCTGTGAAAGTGCTTTAGAAGCAGGTGGTTCCATTTTCTGTGGTCCATTTGTTTCAAAATTAATCGATTATCATTGGTATAGGGTTTTGATCATTCATAACTTTGCATGTGGGATGCTAGGTCTAGGGTTTGTACTAAATTTGTATATTGATTAAAACCTTTACATGGTGTATAGGTTGGGAGATTGATTGCACTGTTGACCAAATTCGAGACCAAAAGTAATAAGGTTAAGGTATAAGCTTTTATATAAAGAGGCTTGTCTTGTCTTCACAATGGAGTTATTTAGTTATAGGATTATCAGATGGGAACCCTTATATATTATATATTTGATTGAGTATGATGGGCTAATTGAGGAGTGCATTTTTACAAGTCTCAGTTGTTGGTTGTGTTTGGAGATAATCAAATCGACTTGGGGTCAAAGCATGGAGTTGGGTTACACTTTTTGGTGAAATGAGGGTGCGATTTGCTGAAAAATGGATGCTCGATCGAGCAATTTTTAAATGCTCGATTGAGTTGTTGAGGCACTTAAAAATAGCTCGATCGAGGTTTAAACAAACTCTCGATCGAGTTGTTTTCTAACCTGAGTTAACAACTTGAGCAAGAGTTATGGCTCTTTCGAAAAATATAACTCAATCAAGTGTTATTTCTACTTCAAATACCCCAACGACGACCTGCATAAGTCATTTTTCTTAGACCGTGAAAGGAAAGGCGATTCAACGGAAGATTTATAAGCTTTACCGAGATGGAGGAACTCAATCCAGCGACCCATCAATGCTACGAACGACCCAGAGGCTCAATCCGAGGTAAGTTTCTTATCATTTTTGTATCTTTTATTTCTTTATTTTCTGTAAAATAAAACAAATTAATTTGAAAAAAAAACCTAACATAAAAAAACTACAAAAAACAATCCTGAAAGTCACCATGAAAACCACAAAAAACCACCAAGAAAACCCTTGAAAACCACATAAAATACAACTTAAAAACCACCAAGAAAACCTTTGAAAACCAAAAACAACTTAGAAAACCACCAATAAAACCGTTGAAGCACAAAAAAAAAACCTATAATTTAGGTTTTAAATAAATAGATTTTTTTTTATTTTTATTTTATTGATACGGTACCTGAATATAAATGTTATTATAAATTTTCTATGGTAATTATTTATTTATTTATTGATTTTAGTAAACAAATTTAAAAAAAAATTGTTTATTGATATTAAAATGCATTTTAATTTTGAACATAGTTGATTATTCCAAAAATATTTCAACATAAAAAATTAAAATAAAACTCCAATAAATAAATAATATAGGAACCTTTTAATGACATAAATAATATGGTGATCACAGTAACCTCTATTAAATCAAAAGAAATTTTTTATTTCATTTTATTATATATATTATATATAATATATATATATATATAAAAATATATACATATAATTAATATATTATAACAAAACATTCATTATATAACTTAAATTTGATTAACAGTAGATATATAGGGTAGCATAATTATAATATATATATTAATTATATCATGATATATATATATATATATATAATATAAAGTTATAGTAATTACAACTATTATAATACAAACATAACTAGAATATATTATATAATATAACTAACTATTAATAGATATATAACATAGTTATAGTTATAATATATATCTCTCAGACACACATATATAACATTTAACATAGTTTTATAATTATTTAACATAATGTGCTATTCATAATTTAACATAAGATGGGTGATGCTCAACAACTTTTTTAAGACTTGAGTTGATCTATAGACTGTACAAATTTTCTTAAAATTTTCATTACTCATATTTGTAGAATTATTTAATAGAATGATATACATGACAACGATATATCTCTTAGTTCCCACCCTTATTAAATTTATTAGTTGAGTAATGATTTTGTAACTTACACTTCCTATATTTTTATTCAACTATATAACACAACATAACATCTCTCTCTCTCTCTCTCTCTCTCTCTCTCTCTCTCTCTCTCTCTCTACACACACACACACACACATATATATAAGTTTCAACAATGTATCATTGGTACATACATTAAATCCATGATAAAAAGTACATTTAAAGTTCAAAAATATAATCATTTTGACTCTTTTCTAATTTTTACCATATCGTTTCATTATGTAGTGTGTTGTACCAGAAACATTGTCTTCATGTGCTTGCACCTAATACATGCCATGTGTCAAAATCAAACATTATAAGAACTTGTCTTATGGAGTATTTGGTTGGCATGAAATTTTATTAGTTTTGTAAATATGTTTATTTCAATTTTTTACATATATTTACATATTTATGCTCTATGAATAAAATACATTATTTACAAACGAGAAAAAGTGTAAGTTAGATTTTCAAGATCACATTTTTCGATTGTATTTACATAGAACTCAGTACTTTGGTTGATAATTTATCAAAATAAACACTCTATTTAGTTTTGTACTTTAGCCTAGATTATTCTACTTAAGTTTATAAATGGTTTTGTTGTCAACATTATTTCTATGTCAACATTTTTTTCTTGGATTAGTTTATATGTATTACATGTAATTTGTAGATCCATCTCCCGTACACCCCCCAACTGCAGCCTGTCAGAGTGTTGGGGGATCTGTCATACATGGTCAGGCTAGATCACACAACCATAATAAAGTGTTTGTTCCACTCATAGATCCTCGCTTCGACACAAGTCAGAGTGTCAGAGGCAATGTTTATGTCTTTGTTGATGATCTTGCTACAAATGGTGGACCTTCTTCACCTGTTTCATGTATACATGTTGCATTTTAAATCATCTTTAAACATTATGTATTTATGTCTTGAAATTATCTTTAATTTTTAAATCCTCTTCAATTGATGTATTTGAATTTAATGTATACATTATTATGCTTCTATTTTTTGCATAAATATTAAATTATGTTTATTATTTACAGACCCTAAGTAGGGTGAAGGCGAGGATCAAAGTGTAGCGTCGATCCATCGGTGGAACAACGCTATAGCCAGTATCACAATTGAGGATGTTAGTGCCCAACATACATGGATCACACGAGAGCTGAATAAAATCTCTATTAGTTCACCTACTAGGTGTATTTTGTCTCTGATGCTAGATAACATCAACAAGTTGATCGAGACATGCCAGAGGGAAAGTCCATAAAGACACCTCCTATGTTCCATACATAGGATTAGGAGGCTAGAGGTTAGCATCCCACATACTTGAAAGGCAATGAAAGATGCCACCAAGAACATTGATATTCATGGGGAGTTGTTTGACATCCCTCTGAAATGTTGTGCTAGATATGCGAGTCTGGTTCTGCTAAAATATTCTAAGAATGTTGATGCGGTCCCTTTTGTCTATGATCGATTCATTGGATCTTGGGGCCAATTCCCGCACCATTAAAAGGTCCCCATTTACTTTGCAAAGAATATATATGCAAAATTTTTGCTACATATGAAGCTAGATTACACCAGCACCGGATTTAAGTTTTATGGATCCATTTTGGGACGTAGTTATGAACATGTCGGAGCTCGTAGGGACCCTGTACATGTAGCACCACCTTCGAGATTGTTTCCATGACCATCTCGGAGCGTGGTATTGCAAACCGAGCTAGAGTAGTCGTCATAGCTTGGTGCTGAGACTAGGCATACCATTACAGATAACATGCAGAGGACATTGGCCATTACACATGTCACATTGTGTGGAGAGAAGAGCATACCACCTTTATTTCCTCGTGGCCCACTAGTTGCATTACATGATGATTCATATCTTGAGATTCTAGGGTATGAACAACTTTTGTCATATGCATGTAGGTGTCATGATATTATTTGTGACAATTAGAGGGTGCACAACCCACATGACACAAACCAGGTACATATATATGAAACTTTTGACTATTATCATCATTTTTACATTATTTATATTAATATGTTTGTATAAGATTGCATTTATACTAATAATTTAATGATAACATGCATGCACAATGCAACTACACATCTGATCTTATGAGGTCATATGAAGGGGAAGTTGACCAACCAGAGAAACCTCCTCTAGAGCATGTTTCCATGGCTTAGTCTCCTCCACCTCCACCTCCACCTCATAACAATCATAGATTAACAGTTGAGGTGAATTTTTCATTCTTAAGATTTCAACAATTTTTTTTTAAGTTACATGTATGCATGTTAATTAATCTGTATACTAATTATCATTTGTCTTTGTTATGTGTACACAAGCCCTGATGCAAAGGGGTGTCGATGGTGTATTTATGTGGACACATGAGTGGGATGTTGGGTATGGAGGGATTGAGCCACATGCAGGGAAGCACTAAACCTAGATTTATCAGACCCCCATCCCACCTCTTTTAATTTGCACTTGACTGAGTCACAGGTAGGGGAGTATTTAATGCACAATTCAAAATCATTTATTTCCATATTGTTTATATTTGTACAAATAATGTTTTAATTAATTTGAATTTGAATGTGTTATATTGTAGTACCAAATTACTCTGTGCAGTGGAACACACACAATAGTTCTATAAGTGATACTTTCTAGAGTGGACCACAAATAGTTTACATATTTTCAGGCCCATTTCATAGGGCATATTCACATGTGATGTACAAACTTTGTATATTTTCATACATGGATAGTTTATGGATGCATGAACATTATTTCAGTTTATGGATACTTATTATTTCAGTTTGTATATGTTCATGTGTATAATGTAATTTGTATATATTCTCATATGGATAGTTTATTATCATATATAGCTAACAAGATAACAATTTTGACTTCTCAAGAAATAAACTAAGAAAATAAGTACAATCTTATACTATGATGCAAGCCATTTTGATACTTAAAATGAATTAAAATATATGTTCATGGTTCAATTAAAATATGAAAATATGATTGAAATACAATTTAAATTCAATTTTAAAAATTGTCTTCAACTAGTAATGTTCAACTAATAACTTGTTTTATTAAATTTTATTTCTTTTGAGGTCATCTACAGTAGCTTAGTAATAACACATGATATACGTCATATGTATTGAAATTTAATATACCAAAAAAAAATTAATGATATGTTTTTAGATAATTTTATATAATTTTATGAACATTCCTAAATTTAGTTGGCTATCAAATGTTTCATTCAATTCCTTAATTTAAGGCATTCGAGAAGTAAAATTTTACAAAATAAAAATTTTGAAATCTAGTTTCATAGACTAAGGAAATAAGTGCAATATTTCTATGATGAAAATCACCTTAATACTTAAAATGAACTAAAATATATCATTTACATCAATTCAATATTGAATTTGTAGAAAGTGTCTTTTAGTGCAGTCAATGTATGTTAATTTAAAAAATTAATGATATGTTTCTATAATTTTATGTACTTTCCTAAATTTACTCGTCTATCTCAGTATTTCAATCAATTATTTATTTATTTATTTATTTATTATTTATTATTTATTATTTATTTATTATTTATTTATTTATTTATTTATTTTTT
>APFE031642034.1:83444-98893 GCA_000404065.3 Pinus taeda
TGACACATATCCTCATGATCTCATGATTCTTTCCACTCAAATTCGAATTTGGCCTTAGAGTGCCACATAAGGGTCTTCTAGAAGCCTCCTTTCAACCTACACATGTCAATAATCTCAACCCATTGGTTAGGTATAAGCTTATGCACATTATTTCCTAATTTTTAACCACAAATTCACTTAAAAGGCTTAGAATTAATAAAGATTGGAAAAACATAAATGTGGCCCAATGATAATGAAATTGGGATGAATGTGGTGACATAGTAGTGAAATGGAGGTGATATAATGGACATAATAGTGAAAGTGTAATGGAAATGAATGACATTTTCAAGACTCAACATACCCCCCAACTGAAGCTATTGCATGTCCTCATGCAACATATATTACATTGACTCTTTTGATCTTTGAGCTTTGGCTTAACTTTGCATGATATCATTTGATAACTTCATATTTCTGCAAAGTGTTTTACTTGAATTGCAACATGGTTGGTTCTTGTGTTACAACCATTTTTGTTGTTGCATTCTATTTTGATCTTTGAACTTTGCATAATGATATTTTGATTATTGTTGCAAAGTATATCTTTATTGGATTGCATGATGGTTGGTTCTTGTGTGACAACCATGCTTTTGTTTGTATCCAATTTATCCTTTAAGCACTTTTTTTTGAAAAGCCATTGTATGCTCATAATAACAATGTAATAGTTAGTATCTGTTGGAAGTATGTGAGCTCCTGAATATGATATGGACATGGCAAGATATGAAAATGATTGTATTCCCCCCCCAACTGATGGTATTGGTAATTTTATGAAATGAGGAAGATAAATATTTTTCCAACAATTATCATTCTAGCTTTTTATGGAATTCTATGGTTAAAAGTTAGAAAATGACATACCTTCACTTACCCTTTGGAATGGATGAGTTGTATGTGTGGTGGCTGAAAAATTTCTGATCATATTCTTCTTCAAGTGGCTGAACAAGAGGAGTCATAGATAGAGAGATAAGATGACTTTTTATTGCTTCTACTAAAACTTGCTGAATCTGCTCCAAAATGCTGAAAATAATAGTCTTCATGTCTTCAAAACTCGTTGGCACAATTCCTACTATGTGAAAAGATATTCTGATGTTGAACATAGTAGGAAATTGTTGGCTTAGTGGCCATTAATGAATGCCACTAGTCAACACGAGAACTCTCACCATTGATGACAATGAGAGTCAAGATGCCCAAACACATCTTGCTAGGTATGAATGAATTTGTCAATGTCGAGTCACCTGGAAGATTTGATGAACAAGGGACATTAATGTATTCCCATTGTTTGTCAGCATGAGGACTTGCTGTTAACGCATGCAAGCCTCAAGGTGTTTTTACAAAGAACTTAGACTCAAAGGACTATGGACTCAATAATTTGCATTGAAGCAGGGCTTATTTGTGGAATGAAAATGATAAGAAATGAAAGATGAAAATGGAAGATGGAAATGGAGAGTTGAAATGGAAATGGGCAATAAGCATGTGAATGAGCCTCTTGATTTTATTTGTGGGTTAAGAATGGACAAAAAGAAATGGAAAGTGGATGTGAATTTAAATGGAAAATATGAAGTGAAATGAGGTGAATGGTTTATTATGAGGTATGGATGTGATGGATGGATGTGATGGAGATAATAATATCTGAAAGTTTTTCAAGTGTTTGGATCTGATTTTGCATCAATATATTTCCTCTTTGTTGTTAATCATCCTCTTATGAAACAAATTGGTCTCTTAGAGAGACACCATTCTCTTGTAGTCATTTGTCCTTCCTCCTGAAACCTGCAAAAAAATTAATACTTTTTCTGCAATGGAATGTAAGATTATCAAAGGAGAGAGGTGATCAATCTCTCTAGTTATGATATTTACACACAAAACTAAGAATTTGTATTAATGAAACAAGTTCTCAAAGGAAAAATCAAAAGAATTTATACTTGCTTTGAAATTGGTGCCCCAAGTTGAATGTTGTTTCTTTTCAGAATTTATTTCATTATTTTCCATTTCAAACTCTAGTGTTGGATTTCTCATTGTGTAGATCTTGTTGAGATCTTTCCAATGGTACTTGAATCATCAAAATCTGATTTTGTATGAGAAAGTTAGGCTGATTTGAACAATGAGTTTTTTTGTTTTTTTGTTTTTTTGTTTTTTTTTTGTTTTTTTTTTTTTTTCCAGTCTACGGAGTTGGACTTCAATTGCAGAATGTGCACAGTTTCTGTAGCTAAAAATCTTGAATATAAAGTTAGCCATTCATCTTTCATCATCAGTCCAAAATTAATCAATACCTTCATTAAAGTGAGCAAATAACTTATTCATTTCATTGATTCAAAATTATTATTTTTTCTTCACATGCAGCGACTTAGTGATAACACACAACTTTACTTCCCTTTGACTAGGGTCTTTTTCATTGAATTGGATCAAATGAATAGGACACCATCCATGTACTGACATTATCCCAGCTACCCATGTGGCTTGTTTTGCTTGATGACACCTGCAACCTAGAGTTTAACAAAAACAACTGCGGAAAGTTGAATTAGCTGCGGAAAGTGGCTAAAACAGTCAACCATCAGTTTTACGCCTATTTTGGATACTTGTGTCGTGCATAGATTTTTATCTCTTCCACACTTTCCTGTAGAGTTTCTGCAACCTTAAAAGTAAGTGATTCATCTTTAAAAAGGAGATTTTTATTTGAAACAAAACCAACCAAAATGATATTGATCCCTTCTCTTAACTGAAAATGCAAGTGTTACTACGCAATAAGCCCCAGGCTTCCCATACAAACAGTAGATAAATTCTAATAAATAATCAAGGATACCAAGGTCATGCTTGATAATAACATCGCTGTCTGGCCTGAGCAAGGACTGGATTTATTTGTGCAGCTTCATGCTGCAACATTACGTTGTTTTGAATCCAGGTATGCATATATTGAGCCATAAATCATGTTTAAAAAAATTCCCAAGAATATTAGATGACACTTCTGAAAAATAACAGCATCAACTTACCTGCATGGGATTCATTCCACCCCGTGGCATATGTAAAATAGCCAACTCCCATAAGATCACACCAAATCTAAAACTCTGGAACGTGGAAATAAAGAGAAGAGTTATGTGATTGTTTTTTTTTGAATACATATTATCAGCCGAGTCAGGAAAGAAGCCGGTATACATTAAAATCAAGATTGAATGCTACTCCATGCCACGTCTATCAATTGGCTATGAAGAGCCGTATCTAACCAGTTTACGTAATGGAGAGCAGTCTTAAATTGGAACTGTTGTTAACAGGCGTGTGATGATTTCATTAAGGATGGAGGCGTGTAATTCGGAGTTGAATGCCACCACACACTTGATACCCAAATTGGAATTGCCTACCCTAGATAGCCGAATTAAATCAAACATCAAACTATCAGTTCATCAATTAAAATTCCGTTTTTTTCTCTCGCGGCATGCAAAAATGCACTCTAAAGAACCGAGGATTTCTCTCAAACCACCACGAATTTCTTAAAACGGTTTTTGAGTTATCTAATTGACCTTGCTAGCGAAAAAACCCATGTTTTATTTTTTCCAGATTCATCTCTGTTTGGCCAAATCTTGCGTGTGAAGTTTGACGTTTTTTAGCTATTACGCATTTTTTTTTTGTCTGGCAGGGGTATTACACAGGTACGATGACATGGCTGAAGAATTGGGACAATGTATTTTGGAATGCACATAACCTTAATCAATCTGCAGTGGCTGAAACCTTCGATGATTCATGAAAACCTTTACTTAGTTTTTAATACAGGTGATACCACACTAACCCAAAACCTGTTCAATAACAGCGTTGTCTGTTAGATAAATCCTCTGCGTGTTTATATTTCTATTCATGTAAATCAACGCTCTAATATTCTTCAAAATAGCCATAAGTCTCATATGTTTCACTCCTTTGCAACATATTCACAATTGCTTTGTTCACTTTCAAGAATACTCCATTGAAGATTTGCCTTAAACGCAGTAGCTGCATGTCACAATTCATTTTCTTGGCTTTTCGTTTCATAGTTTTGATCCTTAATTGATTGTTTATACTCCAAGTGCAATCCCTTGTCAAACTTCATTTTGTTTCCAATAAGAAAAAATTTTATGCTCTTAGCCCTACGTGGTTTTCATGGAGTAGGTTTTTTTTTATTTGTTTGGTTGTTGTTTTTTTTCCTTATTTTGTTAATAAAAGTATACATATATATTTTACTAAACAAAATAATAAAATTTATTATATTCTTTTTAATGTATTTTTTTTTTAATTGTTTTGTAATAAAATTATATGTTATATCTTCAAAATTAAAAAGATACATATACATTTCATTAAACAAAACAATGGTTTTGTTTTGTTTTTAATTAAGGCCACAATGAAAGCTAGGATTGAGGATAGCCATAGATTGTTTTTCTTTTCTTTTTTCTCTCTGAAATTGTAAATTTTTATAAGAAGGATTAATGATTTTCCAATTTCAGGTAGCAAAGACTTCAAGGAAATCATACTAAAAGCAGGACTTTGACTGAGGTTTTAAGCTCATTTTTTTTTATCAGTCTGGGTTGGGTGACTAGGATAGGATCCATGTCGGGACGATTCTGGAGATGCCCATGTGGTCAGTTTCTCCATTGGACGCCTGTAACCTGCTAAACCTTGAAATCAGCTGCGGAATTCTCAACTAGCTGCGGAATCAGGGCACATTCCACAGCTAAGTTGCAAAACCTTATTAAAATAGGATACAGTGTTTTGAGGACCACTACAAACCATAACCAGTAAATTTTGGACAATTTGAACCTATCAAAGTAGTTGGGTTTCATATTTTTTTTATTAAATCAATTGAAATGATGAAGTTTATTTTGCCTCCTTTTTTTTTTTGAACATAACAATTCTTTTTCTGATCCTCCAGATCACACAAAGTGCAGGAGGAGAGCATACTCAAGAATTATTAATTTTTTTACATAACAATCCTTTTTCCGATCCTCTAGATCACACAAAGTGCAGGAGGAGAGCATACTCAAGAATTATTATTATTTTTTTTTATATGTAAGAAATAAGGTCTCCTAATTACACTTCCCCGGCAACGGCACCAAAAATGTCTAGTCAATTTAACATCTTAAATTGCTCTACATAAAGTATCAATCTGGGTATCGTAAACTGATGAAGTGTGGTGTACCATATGTGCTTAATTAAACTTTTTCTTACTTCGCTGTTTTATAGTTTATGTTGTTTTTGAGGTTTTGTTCTTGTTGGTTTTCTAAAGTGTTTAATGCAAATGGAAATCCTATTCTAAGGTCTTAAGAATAATTTTAAAGGTCAAGTATGGATGTAGATTTCAAGACAAGGTTTATGTCCCTAATGGTAACTTCCAAAACTTAGCACTTCAAAAGATCTCAAAACATGTTATTGATAGAATTAGTACTTAAACAAAAGTGTAAATATGTAGCTACTTAAATCAAACAAAAGATGAAATATTGATCATGAAATCATTGTCTCTTCTGCTTGTCTAAATATGGAAATAAAGGTTAAGCTATTGCACTCAAAGAAATAAAAAAATTACAAGTAAAGTAAAGCTAAAATCAAATTACATCAACTCATATTCTGACCCCTCGCCATTAGTCTCACTATGGCTTTCGGAGGTAATCATAAACAACTTGGGCAATCTGATATCTATTTGCAAAAAAGTAAACTTAAAATCAAATTATATCAACTCATATTCTGACCCCTTTCCATTAGTCTCGTTATGGCTTTCGGAGGTAATCATAAACAACATGAGCAATCTGATATCTATTTGCATAAAAGTAAAACTAATATCAAATTACACACTCATATTTCAATCCCTCACCATTAGTCTCGCTATGGCTTTCGGAGGTAACCGTCAATGAAATGAGCAATCCAATATCTAATTGCATAAAAGTAAACTAAAATCAAATCACAACATTCATATTTCAATCCCTCACCAGTTAGTCTCGCTATGGATTTCGGAGGTAACCGTCAATGACATGAGTGAGTTGATTTCTAAACTAACTTAAGAAAGCAAATGAAAAAGACTGAAATCAAAGCATAACTAAAATTGAAAAGCTAAAAAAAACAAGGTCAGCAGAGAAGCAAATCTCATGTCACTATTTGATGCAAAAACATGTAAGGAAAAACTATTCTACAATCAACTGGTTGAACACACTTACATGAATTAAAATTGCATGAATGAAAAATCTAATCTATCAAACTTTAAAGCAATCAAATGACATAATGAAATCAAAGCAAAATTACAAAATGAAATCTACTCTACCTTACATTTTCATATGCTCCATTACATCTACTTCACATCTCTTTCCATGTTGGGAACATCAAAGCTTTATTCAAATTCTTCAAAATCACAAAGTACAACAAAGCTCTCTAAAGATTTCCAAAGCCATCAAGGAAGAACTACAAACTCCAAGCTAAAGAACTAAAAGTCAAGCCGAGTTAACAAGCTGAGACTAATAAGCTAACAAATGAAGGAGAGAGATCTCCTATTGATACAAAAAGATGAGAAGCCATCTCATTAATGAGAGTCCATGAATCTCTCCCTTTACCTCTAGAGTCCTAATCAAAATAGGAACTAATAAGACACATGTCCCCTTAGAGTTACAATACAATTAAGAGATGTGACACATATCTTCATGATCCCATGATTCTTTCCACTCAAATTCGAATTTTCCCTTAGAGTGCCACATAAGGGTCTTCTAGAAGCCTCCTTTCAACTTACACATGTCAACAATCTCAACCCATTTGTTAGGTATAAGCTTATGCACATTATTTCCTAATTTTTAACCACAAATTCACTTAAAAAGCTTAGAATTAATAAAGTTTGGAAAAACATAAATGTGGCCCAATGATAATGAAAGTGGGATGAATGTGGTGACATAGTAGTGAAATGGAGGTGATATAATGGACATAATAGTGAAAGTGTAATGGAAATGAATGACATTTCAAGACTCAACATGATAAGTGCTCCCTCTCTGACCTCTGAGCTGCTACAACACTCCATGCATCTCGCACCGTTACACACCTCAATGTGCCATCCTGCACTGTTGCAACACTCATGTGCCTCTCGCATTGTTACAACCTGCTAGCTCTACATAGTCTTGGGACTCCTGCATAGTAACTCTCTCTGCCACTCCATCCGGATCTGTCTCTACCTAATCAACCAATCCTGATACTCCTTGTTGGGGCTCCCATAGAAAAGTCGAATAAAAATGGTTGGGTACTGTTGTGCCATACAGCAACCCCCCATTTCATATCATTAAAATTCCAAAATTATAGTGCGAAATGGGTCCCTTTTAATTTTTGTTCCAAATTGGTATCAATTTAGAGTTCTATTTCAAAAAAGGCTCGAATAAAAGGAAACATTATTAAAATACCTTGTTAAATAAAACCAATCAAAAATCCCAATATAAAACAATTTATCTTTATCATTGCGATAAAGCGATCGCAAGATCGCATATCGCAATGACAAAGAAAGCACAACTTAAGGGACATCCAGGTTTTCGCCGATGCGAAATCGCAATCGGATATCGGTAAAGCATAAAGTAACATGAGTAACGACCCTTGCTTTGATGCGATGCGAAATCGGCGATCGGCAATCAGCGATAATACTTATAGTGCAAAGAAGCTTCCCCTCACCCGATGCGATGCGATATCACTATCGGCGATCGGGGATTCCAAACAAAACCAATGCAATAACTTAGCATTTCCCTGATGCCCGATTGCGTAAAGGGTTAAAAAGCACAGTTTTCAAAGTAACAGTCATAAAGGCAGTTTAATATGATTTATTCGTAATTAAGGCCATTTTCTTTGGAAAGCCGCTCATCCGCGTTCAAACCGCCAAATCACCCAAAGCATGCTTCAAATAAATCATTCGGCCATTAATCGAAGAAACTGGAATTAATGAGATTGACAGGCCGTAACGACCATTTAATGAGAATAACAGGCTTGAGATCTATCCACGGATTTGATCCTAAGGCCACCCTAAGTCGATTGATTGCTATGAATGCACCTAGATATATATATTTCATTCTGTTCAATTTATGTTATTGTTGCCTGTGTTATGCCTATCTTTCACTCTGTGCAGAATTCTTCCATAGAAACAGAAGAAAGTGGAATGGGAAAGAAATCCAAGAAGACTACAATGCCTACTGCTCCTCCAGCCGCAGGACAAGCTGTCGCTGATCCAAGTGGAAAGAACAAAGGGCTTATATCAGATACAACATGCTTAGGACTCACCAGGACCACTTGGCAAGGGACTTATAATTTAATTGAAGCAGAAGGGCCAAAGGTGACCGGAATAGAAATTTCATGTGATAATACCCGCAAATCTGATGCCAATTTAAAAGACTTGACCGACTCCTTTCTACACAGAATAGCGGCTCGGGAGCAGATTCTTCCTTACACGAATGTGGTAAGGTGGGCAATCCAAGAGCTCCCAATTATCAACAGACTGTTTAACGCTGCGGACGGGAGGATTTTTGGTTCGTTTCGAGCCGAAGACCTAAGGCTAATGTATCACCTACCGCAAGAAGAGAAGAAATATAATGCTGCATTTTTGGAGAAATTTCGAGCAGAGAACGAGACCGAGTCTGAACCAATTCGAGGTTGGAGACAGAATCCAGCAAAACACAAGAATGAAACCTCGGGTAAGTACTTAGTTGACTCCCTGTGTTCTCCTTACTGTTATGCTGGAATTATGATGTGTAGGCTATGGGGATTGCATGACTCTGCCAATTTCACCATAGACATGGTTCCCCTAATTGAGGCAGCATGTAGTGGAGAATTATGATTGGGCGGTCATATTATCGACAAGTTAGCCAAAGCCATCCTCGATTTCAGGTCTGACTATCGTGTCACAGAGAGGGTTATTCCGCCATTTTATTACAGTGCCTATGTTATGGATGTGTTGTGTTTTAATTCTGAGTTTCCTATGCTGGGATAGAGGTGGACGTCGCAAGACCCCACACCCATTCACATATACTATCAAAAACTATGGAAGACTGGTTATAAGCACCACCTGTACCAAATCTGCAACGGTTTTATGTTGCCAAGTCATTATTCCATTTTTAATAAGCCTGCCCCGAAAATTTTTGAGCAAGCAGGAGTAGATTTGACTGCAGTAGCAAGTTGGTTTGGGGAGGAGAAATTCACTTACATCAGAGTTTTTGGCAGTCAGGACAGGCCACATGTGCTACCACTTTACATCCCCGATAAGCTACTTGCCAGGGAAGTAGCTTATCAAATCAATACTGAAGGGGTTACCCAGACCCTGAAAAGAGCTAAAAAACATGTTTGGCCTTCTTTTCCATTACGAATTGGAATGTATACCCTGCACGACATCAAGCATGCAGAGAAGGAAGCTGGGAAAATGAATTATCTTACTCTAGCTATGCTGCCAAGCAGGCAGTATGATCCAAGGAAGATTGCTTATAATGCACTCAACCAGGCCAAATTGGCCAAGGTCGAGCGCAAGGAAGACAAGTTCGAAGATTTGTTTGCATCGGCCAAATCGCTGTATCAATTTAAGTCGCTTGCTAGAAATGTGTATAATGATGAAGGGCTAGTCGAATTTAACAGAATTAGGGAACAGAGGTTGCAAACTCTGCCTCTAGACCTCTTAGCGACTATTCCGACAACAACCAGGTCAAGCGAGTTTGAGCAGCGAGATAATACGCCACCTCCTAGTACATCAAAGCAGCAGGAGGAAGCGCATAGCCAGAGGTAAGAGGTGACCCAGGAAAATGTGCAGTGACAAGAAGAAACCCAGGCAAAGACCCAAGAAGAGAGCAGCTCTAAGAATAATAATGATATGTTAGTTGATCCGAATTTGCTTCAGCAATGGAAGAAATTCAGTACAATTATCGATAACCTAGAGTGCTCGAAAGATGATGAGGTTTCTAAAGAAGGTGACACATAGGAAGCGACATCGAAACTAGTTTCGGGAAAAACCAGCGGCCTACCCAAAACAAAAGAACCAGAGATAATTCCTAAAGATCCAACGGGAGATATCATTTTGCAAATTGAAGAGATTCCCCCTTTAGATGTATTTTATAGCCCTAAGGATAAAGCTGTTGTAAAGCGACAGAGGAAAAGGAGAAGAGCTGATCAACCTTCCCCATTCCCTGAACTAACAATAATGGGCAATGTTTTATGGAAAGAGGAATTCGACCCCTCCGATGACTTAACCAAGCTATCGCAATTCGTTGGAGCATATTCAACGGCAACCATTGATAAAGCATCAGAGGTAAGTAGTTTATTAAAGACCAAGGACGAAGACATCTCTTCACTACAGGTGAGACTATTAGAATTTCAACAGAGGGCAGAGCAGGTGGAGAAAGAATTGCTAGTGCAGCAACAGAACAATAATCAGCTGACCAAGCAATTACAAGAGCAAAAGCAGAGAATTGATGAAGGTGCAATGCAAAGGCAAAAGGAGCTATCGGCGGCACTGGAGCAGTTAAGAATATCAACTGAGGGAACAATGAAAGTAAAAGATGATCAAATCGCTCAATTGACCACTCAAATTGAGCAAATGAAAAAGCTCCCTCAGATAGATGAGTTCAAAGCAGAAGCGCTCCAGTTAAATAAGGCATTGATTAATCAAGTTAAGCTACTATGTCAACAGATTACACAAGCAGAACCATTGTGCGAATTGGTAGCATCTATAAGCGAAAAGGTAGAAAAAGCAAGAACCGATTTGGATCAGGCCGAAGAAACACTGACAAACTTTATAGAATGGCAGGATTCAGATATAGGCCGGGCAGCGAATCTATCGAGAATTCTTGAATCGCACAAAGAGATATTTTTCACAGAATGGCAATCGCAACTAATGAAAGCAGAAAGAGCAATTTTCAGATGCAAGACAATCAGTGGAAATTTGGTTGAATTAGTAAATAATACACTTTATTTATCTAATATAATTTCCCAATGCACTCTAGGTCAATTAACAGAGGCAAATATGTTGGAGCACCCATGCTATCCGGAGCTGGAGAAAAACGCAAGATTGATCGCTGGAATCAACAGTTTGACGTGGAATGCTTATTGGTTCTTCTTAATCAAGCCATATAGCCAAAGAGCTGCCTTGAAGTGCCTAACCGATGATGTCGAGTATATTATACCCGACATTCAGGATGCCACCTTTGCCGCCCAATTCAATTTGCGCCTCAACAAACCGCCAGAAGTAGAACCAATGCTTGCGATAAGCCAGCTAAGGTTTAAGGGAAAACAACCTGAGGCATGACTCACTTCGTCGACTGCCAGATTGCTCCTGAGAGATAGGCTGCATTTACTGATACCAATTTAGTAGGATTTTGTTTCATAGATTTTTTTAGCTTAGTAGTATTTATAGACCCTTTCATGCATTTAGAAAGGGTCATAAAAGTTTTGTATATGACTTAAACCTTGAAGTTGCACTATTGTACTTCAGGGATATTCTTTTATGAAACTTGACCAATAATTCTGAATTTGATGAGGAAGGCTTTTATGCAAATGTGCACTATTGTCATTGTTTGAAAGCATTTCTGTGTTGAAGAAGGAATTTTGAATAGCGATTGATATTTCGGATTAATCTACAGCTCACATGGTACTATTATCCATGTCTGTATTCATTTTCGTTATATGAATTGTTGTTTAAATTGCTCTTGCTATTATCGCTTATATATATATATGTGTGTGTGTGTGTGTGTGTGTGTGTTTTTCACAACATTCCTTATGCATTCCACTATTGGTTGTTTATCGCATGCTTCCCTTTCAATCGTATATATGTATCGATGATATAAACAGTGAATGCAGTAATTTGTATTTATCGCTTCATTGTGACTATTCACGTGAAGAAATCTTTGAATGATTGAACGTCTCTTATTTATTTTACAGAGTCATCTATATGCCTGCTAGATAGATAAATATTATTTAACACTACATTCTGAATGAATAAGTTGTTCCCGGGATTAGTATTAGTTTCCCTATTTTCGTCAATAGAATAAGCTAGTCACCTATCACTTAAGCAATCTATTCATCACCCATCCATACCTTTTATTTCATTATCGGGAAATTGGTCCCGTTATCTCCAGTTAGAGCCACCATTCCAAATGGAAAAGGAGCTGTACCAAGGTCCGGACCAGGTGGTCATCCCCAATGTTGTGGCAGCGATTTCCGAGGCCTCAACATTTCTGGCGCTAGAAGGAGGGACATCCGCTATGAATGGCGAGTAATCCAACACCTACAAACCATTCAAAGAGTAATTCACCCTCCACCTCTCCTCAGACATCTCGTTCGCATTCTGAATCTTTAGTATCCAGACGAGACAAAGAGGAATCAAACACTACTGCTCAATTACATCATACTTCAGAACACTTAAGTCTGGAGTCCCCTGAAGTTCAATCCATCATCCAAAAACTTCAAAGGCTTCTCAATTTCCCTTCCTAGATCTGAAGTATCACAAGGCAGTCAGACTTCGCAATTTCGCTTACCCCCTCATCTTACCAGACTCCAAAGCGAAAAGCTAGGTATTGAACCACCTGAATTTCCTTTACCCGAAAGGAAAAGGATCAAAAAGACCGCTGAAGGTTCTGGTAGCGAAACCCTTTCCCCATCATCTTCCATTTCATCATCACCTCTGCGAAGTCATACGCCCACTTCACCACTCCATATAGTTTTTCACCAAGCGACTTCATCTCAAGCATCGCAATCTTTTCAATCTGTACTTCCACCTCCCCCTCAAGCACCTGGAACACCACAAGCGATCGTTGGTAATCCTAAAATGGCCCAAAGACCATGGAGAAGTCCTGGTGCAGTTACCATGCCTGCACCTTTACATCCTTTACCCGATTACCCCGAAAAATGGTTACCCAAATTCAATCCAGATGCTGGAACTTCTGTAGAAGAACATATTAACAATTTTATGTTGGCAGTCAATCTAAAGGGAGTCACTGAAGAAGATGTGGTAGTAAGATTGTTTCCCTATTCACTACAAGGATCTGCAGGGTCTTGGTATTTTTCCTTACCCTCTGGATCCATCCCAAGTTGGAATATCTTCCAGGAATAGTTTCTCACCAAATACAGTGATGATAGATCCTTAGCTACACTGGTCCATGATCTGTCAAATTTAAGGATCGAGTCGAGAAAACCCATCAAGGAGTTCAACTCCAGATTTAACAAACTCTTGAACAAGATCCCCACTGATGATAAGCCAAGCGAACAAGTTAGAAGCGAGTGGTATATCACTGCTTTGCCTTCAAACATTGCCATATTTGTTGATAGGGCCAAACAGCCCACGTTGGCCGAAAACATGAAGGAAGCACTCGCTGTAGAAAAAAGTGTAATCGCGTTAGAAACGAAAACTGCCTTGGAAGAAAGAAAATCTAAAAAAGTGTCCTTTAAAGATGACTCTAAGAAAAAGAACACTAAGGATACATATGATATGGAGGGCCTTCAAAAAGTCCTCAAAACTATGTCGAATGAAATGGTTGAGATCAAGAAACAAGTATCAGAATCCTCAACGAAGAAACCATACAGGAATTTCAAGAAACCCGAGTCCAAACCTCCAAACGTTATATCATATGCAAACTCGGATCCTGAGGAAGAAGAAGAGGAAGAAACAGTTACACCATCTGAAGGAGAAGAAGAGGAAGTAGTTGAATGTCACGGAATGTGGGACTTTATACTCCCTAATTCTGATACTGATGCCAAACAAGAAGCCTTTCCTGTCACTACAAGGAGTAAAGGTACTCCCGAACCTGTTCAAGCTAATCCAAAGAAAAGGAGTGTTGGAACCAATACCGTAAAGGAAAAGGTACCCAGTAGAAAGCCAACCGCGACAGTATCTAACAATCAGCCATCATCCTCTACTACACCTTCACCATCTAAAACATTGGTAGTTTCTGATTCGATGGACTACAACATTGTCGATGATATGAAGAAAACTAAGGCAAACATCACCATGTTTGAACTTAGTAAATTAAAACATCTGCAAAAATTACTACTCAAAGAGCTTAACCTATCCCTTCTTCACCTCTTCCCACCACTAAAGCTACAAGCGACTCAGGACAACCCCCTGCTGGTAGAGTTGAGGCAACTGACACAATTCTGATTGGAGATAGATCAAACTCCCATACCCCCCCTTTCCTCCTGACTTATGAAATTTATAATCGAAATCTGCACAACTGGTTAATTGATTCTGGGGCATCTTCAAATATAATTCCAGCTTCAGTTTGCTCCAAACTGAATATAGAACCCCAGAAGTCTTCTATTCACATCATGCAGTTAGATAGAACTAAAGTTCAAGTTCTAGGGGAAATAAACTCTGTAACAATCAGGTTATCGGCAGATCCAAGAATCGTCTAAAGGATTGATATTCTAGTCGTCGATATACCTAAATTCTATGGGTTTATTTTAAGCAGGGATTGGTCAGAAAAACTCCATGGGTATATTTCTACCGATTGGTCACATATGTGGCTCCCCTATAAGGGCAAGCCCAATCAAATAAAGATTGATCGAGAGAAACACATGACCCACACTGTCACAGAATTTGAACAAGAAAATCAGCCAGTCGCGTTCAACAATAATATCCTAGGAAACTATTCTTCAAAGTCATTTTTCGGAAATTATATTGCCCAGTCATCTCCTTTCTCAGTCAACAATTTCGCATCACAAATCGAAAACTTTTCACAGACCGATAGGTCTAAATGCGTTAATGTTACTTAGAATGTTGTAATGAAAACCGTAGATAATTCATTATTTTGGTCTTTATATTTTGATGGATCTAAGTCTAGTGAAGGATCAGGAGTAGGATGCATTTTGGTCAGCCCGCAAGGAGAAAAAACAATGTTGTCCTGTAGATTAGAATTTGAATGCACTAATAACACAACCGAGTACGAAGCGCTTGTCCAAGGACTGTACAAAGCAATCGGCCTCAAAATTCAGTATTTAAAGGTCTTTGGCGACTCTCAGATTATTGTCAAACAGGTAAGGAATACAATCCATTATCTTTCGAACCATCTTAAGCATTATCAATCGCTGGTACAAGAACTCACCTCCCATTTTTTAGCATTCAATATATCTTCCATTCCTAGGGTGCAGAATTCCGCAGCTGATTTGTTGGCCAATGTCGCTTCCAATCTGCTCCCTTCCGAAGACTATAGTCCAAATAGGTTTTCAGTATAATTACTTTTTAGGCCATCCATTCCAGATAATGTAACCAATTAGAGAGTGTTTAACCACGATGAAGACATTTTACAATTTCTGACCTCTGAAAAATCCTATGACAATCAAATCATTGAGGAAGATGAGCATGATACTCAAATACAAGGTAAACATGAGGAAAATTCAATCCCTAAGCACGTAGTGAAGCTTGAAGACCTTTACGATATTAAAGATAGGTTCAAACCTGTATCTAATACAAAGCTTCAGAGCTCTAC
>APFE031642036.1:0-21892 GCA_000404065.3 Pinus taeda
AAATAAATAAAACTATAAAAAATAAAGTGATAATATTAATAAATAAATAAATAATAAAGAGAAGATAATGATATAAAATAAATAAAATAATTGCACTGATAAGTGCATTCCAACTCAGTAAGGTAGAGATGTTGTAATGTAATGTTTAACATTTTGACTAAGTCAAATTATATAAAAACAAAATTAAAAAATAGATTAAATAAAAATATTAATGCAATGTAATGTAAACACACACACACATATTTAACAGTAAAGAGTAGAAGGATTATATTAATTTGCACTCATATGCGGCCAAAAACCGGGAGAATTACAAATTCTTTACAATGGTATCCATGGGAATCAATATTTTCAAGTTGTTCATCTAGACCCAATTCTTTTTCAAAATTACAAAAAACCACATATCTACTTGATTACCGCTATATACCCTACATAACTGCTTCAAAATCAAAATAAATTTATGTTTCATCATCAAAAAACAAAAGTACAAGAGGCTAGCTAATCCACCATCGCAGCTAGAAAATTGAGATCAATTCCAGTAGTGTCCTCAAAATCCTTACAGGGGGGCATCTCGAGCTTCCAATGAAACTTATTTTCTGTAGGTTCTCTGTCGTGAGGAAATTTTTATGAGCTAACAGTCAACATAAGAAGTTTACCTTGGGGATAACATTTGTTTTCCAAATTCTGTTCCATATTGAGGACTTTGGAGGGATTTGGGAATTGAAAAAAATATGAGTGTATCCTTCTTTGACCGTGAAAATAGATTTTTTCCATCCCCACCTTACACCATTGTTTTCGCAATGGGGGCACCTCCACTTAGATTTTAATTAGGAGTTCTCTTGATGGAAGCATATTTACTGGGATATTTTCCAATCTCCACCCCTTCCATATTCCCTGTTGATCCCAATATGATATTTGATATAAGTGGACCACCCCATTCTACATCATGTGATTCCTAAGAGAGATGAGAGCAGGATCCAAATACAGAGGATGAAGACCTAGGATCGATATCGACCAAATATTAGTTGAATCTCCTTTACCCAGAATTTTACATAAATTTTCCAGTATGATGTCTGAGGATGTTCTCATGAGTTTCGAGACTGGAGAACCTTGAGTCACCTCCATTCTCATCTCTATGTTGTTACGCTAGTTTATATATTTTTCTCTCATTAATTTCACCCACTATTGATCAGCCTTCGTGGTCGTGATCTAGTAGAGCTTGGCCCCCATTACCATATTGAAAATAGTGGGGTCTCTTATTCCTAGCCCTCTGATAGTTTTCCAATTTACCAAATGGAATTTTTTGTTTTTTGTCTTTCCTCACTCCTAGAGAAATTTTATACTATAAATCTTGAGTTGATGCAGAACATACTTAGGAGTTTGGATAACAGAGAATTGATACAGTGGGAAAGCACTAATTTCACAAGAATAGTCCTCCCTTTGTTATTAAGCCAAAATCCTCCCCAATTGGCGATTTTGGATTTAATTTTGTAAAAGACTTTTTTCCAAGCATAGGGAGCAAATATTTTTAGGAAGATAGGGACTCGTGAGTAGTTAAAGTCTTTCTAGTCCCTAACTATTATGAATCCCATGATTTCTTCTATTTTTTTTTGCTTTCTGTGGGGAGATATTCCATCTTTATATATGAATTTTGCTTTCATTTATGGCTCCTCCTGAGGCACTGATGAACCAGTGGAGATTCCCTTTGAATCATCTGGTGATCACAATAGAGGCCCCTCCAAGAAAAAATGTATGATCCGCAAACTGTCCATGGTTACTACTTCTAATTCCTTTTGTATATATGATCCTAGGGAGGAGGTGAGAGTCCTCATATTTCTCCAATATTCTACTCAGCGTGTCTGCCATCATTATATCAAGAAAAGGGGAGAGAGGGAATCCTTGGCACAACCCCGTGGAGGCTTTAAAGAAGCCATCCACTTTGCCATTAACCAAAGGAGTGATCTAAGGAGAAGAAATAAAAAGGGCAATCCACCTTATAAATGTTTTGTCGAACCCCATTCTTTTTAGAACTTTCAACAAGAAACTATGCATGACTCTGTCAAATGCATTTTCCATGTCCAATTTTATTATCAATCCTTGATCACCTTTTGTCCAGCTTGATTCAATGGCCTCTTGGAGTAGTATTATATTATAAAAAAATTGCCTCCTCAGAACAAACCCCCCCTAGTTGGCCGAGATCAAAATGGGTAGGAGAGGTTTGAGCCTCAAGGAAAGAAACTTTGAGAAGATTGTATAAGAGACATTGAATAAGGATATAGGACTTAATATATAGAAGGAGGAGGGATTTGAATCCTTAGCGATTAAAACTAAGAAGGAGGTGTTAATTCCCCCACCCATAATAAAACTCTTGAAGGAGTATCCAACCAATTGATAAATATATTTCTTTATCACCTCCCAAAACTTTTGATATAAGCAGGATGAGAACATGTTCATACTAGGGGCCTTGTCTGGGGAGAAGGAGAAAACAATATAATTAATCTCTTCTAGCGATGGAGCAAAGACTAGATTCTTCTTGGATTTAAGAGATCTGTGGTTTGCATCTTTTGAATTTGTGACCGGAGAATCCACAGTATTAACATTTTTACACCAACGTTTCAAATCCCAAATGGGATCCATCATCAGGATTTTTAGAATGATGATAAAAGAAGAGCAACTTAGGGAATATTGTCCCGACAATTTTTAAGAAAATACAGATCTGCAGCCCTTCTTGCTATCCTCACTCTAAATTTTTCGAGTAAAAGGATTTCACTCCAAGTATCCCCTCCGTACAGGGATAAGATTTTGGATTTAAGAGATCTGTGGTTTGCATTTTGAATTTGTGACCGGAGAATCCACAGTATTAACATTTTTACACCAACGTTTCAAATCCCGAATGGGATCCATCATCAGGATTTTTAGAATGATGATAAAAGAAGAGAAACTTAGGGAATATTGTCCCGAATGTTTTTAAGAAAATGCAGATCTGCATCCCTTCTTGCTATCATCACTCTAAATTTTTCGAGGGGATACTTGGAGTGAAATCCTTTTACTCGAAAAATTTAGAGTGAGGATAGCAAGAAGGGCTGCAGATCTGTATTTTCTTAAAAATTGTCGGGACAATATTCCCTAAGTTGCTCTTCTTTTATCATCATTCTAAAAATCCTGATGATGGATCCCATTTGGGATTTGAAACGTTGGTGTAAAAATGTTAATACTGTGGATTCTCCGGTCACAAATTCAAAATGAAAACCACAGATCTCTTAAATCCAAAATCTTATCCCTGTACGGAGGGGATACTTGGAGTGAAATCCTTTTACTCGAAAAATTTAGAGTGAGGATAGCAAGAAGGGCTGCAGATCTGCATTTTCTTAAAAACTGTCGGGACAATATTCCCTAAGTTGCTCTTCTTTTATCATCATTCTAAAAATCTTGATGATGGATTCCATTTGGGATTTGAAACGTTGGTGTAAAAATGTTAATACTGTGGATTCTCCGGTCACAAATTCAAAATGCAAACCACAGATCTCGTAAATCCAAAATATTATCCCTGTACGGAGGGGATACTTGGAGTGAAATCCTTTTACTCGAAAAATTTAGAGTGAGGATAGCAAGAAGGGCTGCAGATCTGCATTTTCTTAAAAACTGTCGGGACAATATTCCCTAAGTTGCTCTTCTTTTATCATCATTCTAAAAATCCTGATGATGGATCCCATTTGGGATTTGAAACGTTGGTGTAAAAATTCTAATACTGTGGATTCTCCGGTCACAAATTCAATAGATTCTTCTTCATTTCCGACGAAACCACTGGGGGGACACACTCCAGGAAGAAATCCTCACTCTCAACATTTCTCAGAGGGTCCCCATGGTAAAGACTCGTGAAGTGATGCACCACAACTTTCAATATTTACTCAAAATTATTTAGAGTATGCCCCTCATAATTGATCTAAGATATGTTGTTTTTTATCTCCCTGAACTTATCTTGCTTATGGAAGAACTTTGTGTTTCTGTCCCCAGCCAAGAGCCAATTCTTTCTCAATTTTAATCTCCAGTACTCTTCTTCTCTTCTGAGGTTAGAATCAAGGGCCTTGAAGGTTTCATCTTCTTTTCGGAAGTCTAATATGTTTACTTGAGTATTCTCCATTTTCCCCTGCAATGAGGCTAAGTTTTCCTCCATTTCCCTTATGTCATATTGCCTTTTAGGTTTATTTTCTTTTAGCCATTTTTTAATGTCTCCTTTTAATCTTTTGATTTTTATTTCCCAGATGGTGATTGAGATGCCATTGACCCACTCTTACCAAGAGAGGGTGAGAAATTCGAGGAACCCTAGAAAGTCCAACCATAAAGTGGATAACTGGAAGGGTATAGGACCGAGGTTGAGGATGGGGAATAAGAAGGCTGACCAGGCGATGGTCCAAGCCACACCATGAAATAAAGGATTTTAGGCAAAGTTTTAAATAAAGGAGGCTATCAGAGGCTAGAAAATGGTCGCCTAGCTGCAATATGGCCCAAGCCTATGTGTTTATTATTCCAAGTGTAGAGAAATTTTATAGGCTTGACATCGAATAAGTTTAGGGTAAGAATAAGGTCCTCCATATTTTCTGGAAGGAATCCCTGATTGTTGAGCCTCCCCTTTTCTCATTTTTACCCATTGTGGTAATAAAGTCCCCTCCCAAAATGTAGTTTCGACCAAACTCAGAAATGTTTAGCTCAATCAATGTTTTCCAGCAATCTTGTTTCTCTAAAAAATGAACATGCATATAAACATTGATCACAGTGAAGTTTTGATGCATCTCTAAAATTTTAAATGTTGTTGCAATCCAATGGGTGGTTTTTATCATGCTTACCAGTTGTAAATTTCTAGGATTCCACATCGTGTAGAGGCCTCTAGAAGCTCCTCTAGAGCTTGTTGTGACCCCAAATTTTGAAATGCAGCGAGTGAAGGTCTGACTCTCACAACTTTGTATCTTGAAGGAGAGTGACTATTGGTCTTTTATTTTGAATTAGATATTTCACTTTTGATATTCTTTTTCCAAATCCTAGTCCCTTACAATTCTAGGAGATTATATTCATAATTTAATTCTTTGAGGTTGTCACCCCCATCACAGGGCCCACTATACTTCCTTTCTTACCTCCTTTATGCCCCAAGATAACAAGTTGTCGAGGTATTGTGCATTGGAATCCCAACTCTTTGTATTTTTTTTTTTCCCACCTTATTTCTTTATTTGATTTCCTTCTTGATCTTCTGACCTTTCTATCCATTTCCTTGTCCCTTGCACCTTCTGATTTCTCTTCTATTGAGCTTGTTGTTCTTGTTGTTCCCGGTGCTTCCTTAGAGGATAAGAATCCTTCTTCTTCATATTATTCATTCGAAGAGCCTTCTGTGCTGCTAGAATTTTTCAGACTTGAGGTTATTTATTTTTGCTTGTTCGAGGTCGAGGAGAGAATGACGTCCTTAGGGGAATTAACTCTAGGGTTGCTTTAGGGGGGGAGGGGCGAGAAGGGTGGGGGGCTGGGGACGGCAAGAGCATCCATCCTCATGAATTGAAGCCAAAACTACAAACCTGTTTTCTTCTTCTTTGCCTTCAACACCATCTAAGGGAGCACCCAAAGAAGGGGTAGGTGCACTATGTTTTGGACCAGCATTCTTGGGGGTAGACTTGGGATTTTTTTTATGGCCCATTATTCTGTTTTGAGTTCCCCTTTTTTATTTTTTCTTCCTGCTAATGTCCATTTGTTTCTCTTAGTTTATTTTCCGAAGTGTCCTAATGTATTTGGCAACTTTTTGCAAAGTGACCATATTAATGACATAGTTTACATTTGAATGGAAGTTGATCATAGTCTACTTCCTGCACATTTGAATGGAAGTTGATTATAGTGTACTTCCTGCACATGAGTCCAGATATCCATACATAGATTTATTGTTGTTGGGAGATTTTTTTCTAGGTCTACTTCCACACAAATCCTAGCACGGGAGAGTAGACCATCCTTAGGCTCAGAACAATTGATATACTTTCCAAGGGAGTTCCTAGTCAACCTAAAGGTTGCATTGTTCTAGTAATGAAGAGGAAGGTATGGAAACTTCACATAGACAAGGACCTGTTAGCACTCTGTAATTTTCCTAGGCCGAGGAAGAAAACTACAAAGGTAACCACAAACCAATTTTAAAGCTAGGAAATAGCCCTTCCAACTTTAAATAGGTCTCTCTCTATATTATTTAATTTTTGATTTCAATATTTTAGGCTAGATATCAAAGTTTGAGGTGAGTTTTTCAAATTTTGGTTGAAAAATGGTGGAAAAGTCCATTGGGCATGGAGTCATAAAATTTTGGGTAATCGTTTACAAATGGACAGAATAGTTGTGACAGGGAAGGGTAGGAAAACTCTTGGATCTTAAGATATTTATGGTGTGATTGAGATGAAAAAGTAGGTGATCAATTAAATATAAATCATATTTAAATGAATGTTATATTTAGTCGCATGATGAAAACATTAAGATTGTTTAAAACAAGACAAAGAAAAGTAGACTTAAGTAAATTCAACTCTTAATCTTGTTGCAACGATCAGGAGGGAAATCCATATGGAAACTGAGAAAAAGAACAACTTAACATGAGAGAAACATCACCATTTGTTTGACACAAGAATCCTGGAATAAAACTGCCTCTGTATTTCTGAAAATTGATTACTTTGAGTACAATCCACAACCTACATCATGGTAGAGCTATTTTCTTCATACATAATCCAAACCTTTCCAAGTATTACTACAAAATATTTATAGACTTTCTATTGAACTAACTTTGGATTCTAAAAAGGACTTGATTACAAAATAATATCTAACAAAGATATAGATATTTCTAAAATAGAACTAAAAAACAAGAATTCTAGACAAATTCAGTTGTATTGTTGAATCTTTAGAGGAAATTTGTTTCTCATCATGGCTTTATTTATGGAAAAAATATGAACAAGAAACTGAAGAGAAAAGCAATCTCTGGAAAACTGCATGAAATCTGGAACTATCGGAAAATATTCAGCCTTCAAATCTGGAAATTGGTTCATTAATGTTGATCCTTTGCCTTGTAATCTGGAGTGGTTGAAGTTGTTTTCATAAAATGTTAGCTTCCCTTTCAAGCTTGATTAACTCTGCCACCTGTATCAACTAATTGTCCCTTTGACTGCTATTTGTGAGTCAAAAATCTAAAAATAATCGCATGTCTGTTTATGTTTTCCACATAGTTGATCAATGAATTATTTGTATTTTGGAGTTAAACCAAACTTATGTGTTGACCTTTTTTCCCATAGTCTTTGCCTTCATCATCTTTTAAATTCTTCATCATTGTCACAAAATATTTGGGAAGAAAATATTTTGATAAATATTTCCATATATTTTGCTTAAACCTGTAAATGAATTTCATAAATAAAGTCTCAAAATATGTCTTTAAATTATTTCATAAACCATCCTCTTGTTGTGAAATCCATGTCTTTTTTTCCTAATTTATATATTCATGAATAAATGGGATTCATAAACATATTTTATAAAAACCATCGTCTGATTTCCTTCCCATGTTTTTTTTTTTTTTAAACCATGTCTTGTTTTGCCATGGTTGGTAAAATATCTTTTACTTTTCCCTTTTACTCCTCTAAAATATTTGGATAAATATTTATCCAAATTTTATGTTTCATGCATTTCTCCTCTTTACACCATAGCAAAAACAATATTTCTCTTCTCTATAAAATTTCATTTTGCCTCATTTTACTCAGCCTCATTTTCTTTATTCATAAGATAAATCAATATAAATAATGGTTTTCGGGGGTGGGAGTAGGTTAAAAGTCAAATAGGAAACCCCTCCCCCCTCCCGAAATCCATTGGTAACCATTGATTTAATTATTCACACATCCCGAGGCATTTAGATTAGGGAAGTTTAATGTATGAAGTGCGGGGTGGAGGCATTTAGATTAGGGAAGTTTAATGTATGAAGTGCAGGGTGGGGTCATATATTTAATTTGACTTTTAGATTTTGACTTGAGAAATTATTATTCGCTGATATATTTAGCCTGAAAATAAATGTGGTTCCTATAGTTTAGAGATTGGGTTGATTTGTTATTTTAAAATTAAGTTTAATATTTTAAATAGATAAATTTATAAAATTATAATTATATATATTTTATAAAATTAATCTTATTTAAAATAAAAAATATTAAAAATAACTTAGAGACATTTCATCCTTCAACAATGGAAAGGGTTATTTACAACTTAATCATAACACCTCATTCATGACAAGACACTCATGAAACCTCAATGACAACCCCTTAGGGACCTTACAATTCAAATCAAGACTAATGGACCTCATTTGACACACATATTTTCAATGAGTTGACCAATTTGAGACCTTTGCACAAAGACAATTTAGACTATAATAACTGGTGAATTTATAGGCTAAACTTTACCAACGGATTCCTAAAATAAATAACTTGACATACAGACTTTGATTACCTATATTATAGGACCCTAACAATGGATCCAATGGGGATGGCATTATCCCTATGAGGTGCCAAGAACACCGTAGGCTAGTAGCCTGATCCATTGGGATGATCCCAAACCTGCAAAATGATCTCCCCTAAACCCACTGCAACTAAAACCCAACTGGTATCTATTCCAGTTCTCACACTGAACCAAATAAATTCTTCAAATTGGAATCTAAACTGTACACTGAAAACTGAAAACTCTGCTGCAAACTAAAGTTTGAAAAATAGGGCTGAAAACGATGCTCAAAATTTTGAGCTTATCCACACTCCTACCTACTTTAGGCCGCTTATACCCCTGAAAAATTAAGTAATATAAAAATTCAAAAAAAACCAATCAAGTAGTTGCATACTTGATGTGATTCCCAGACTGCGTTTCAGCAAAATGGAAATTGAAAAATGTAAGTGCATTGACAGCTAATTGTAGATTTTATTTCACAACATAACCATAATCAGAACTCTATAGTGAACAACTCCTCCATATAGACAGCTATGGGATCAAATAAAACATATTTCATTTATGGATCATCAAGAAGTTCTATAATTTGTTTGTCAAAATGAGATTGTTCATACGTGTTGTTTGAATTAGACCCTAATTTCAACTATAAAATGTCCTCAAAAAACTTATTTTGATCTTGAAAATTGTAGGACCGAACTTGAACATTTAAGATATGAATGCACTTCTCAAGTTTGTCAACAAACTCTTCTAAAAAGTTGGCTTTAGCTTCAGAGCTACAGTTGTATGCCCTCAAATACATAAGCAGTAAATTGGAGAAATCTTCCTCCATTTGATCATCATCACAAATATCCCAGTATTCTTTGGAACCTTCAATAGAAATAGGGTTTGCCACATACATTGTCATTTCATTTGACAAGCAACTGGATGAACAATTTAAGCTTATAATGCTTCAACTAGTGTAGTCACCATGAGCATTTTGCAATATGGATACTTTGATAATGGAGTCGTAATGTGAATGATTCATCCTTCATATGTGTTTGACTATTGTGCAACATTAACAGTCAAATTTGAGACTTGATAGTATTTCCTCGGGAAGATGAAACCTTTCGATCCTCAGTATGGTTGCCATAATGTTAGCACTCTGTATTTTTCCTAGGTTGAGGAAGAAAACTACAAAGGTAACCACAAACCACTTTTAAAGCCAAGATCTAGCCCTTGTAGCTTCAGAGAGGGCTCTCTTTGTATGATTTAATTTCTTCTTTCAAGATTTTAGGCTAGATATTGAAGTTCGAGGTGAGTTTTTCAAAATTTTGGGTAATCAATTACAAATGGATAGAGTAGCTGTAATAAGGAAGGGTAGGCAAACTCTTGGATCTTAAGATATTTATGGTGTGGCTGATATGAAAAAGTAGATGATCAACTAAATATAAAGCATATTTAAATGAATTTTATATTTAGTCTCATGAGGAAAACATTAAGACTATTTAAAACAAACCAGAGCAAAGTACACTTAAGTAAATTCAACTCTTAATCTTCTTGCAACAATCAAGAGGGAAATCCATATGGAAATTGAGAAAAAGAACAATTTAACATGAGAGAAACATCACCATTTGTTTGACACAAGAATCCTGGAACAAAACTACCTATGTATTTCTAAAAATTGATTACTTTGAGTACAATACACAACCTACATCAAGGTAGAGATCTTTTCTTCATACATAATCCAAACCTTTCTAAGTCTTATTGGAAAATATTTATAGACTTTCTATTGAACTAAATTTGGATTCCAAAAAGGAATTGATTACAAAATAATATCTAACAAAGTTATAGATATTTCTAAAACAAAACTAAAAAACATGAATTCTGGGAAAATTCCTTTGTTCTGTTGAATATTTAGAGGAAATTTGTTGTTCACTGTTGCTTTATTTCTAGAAAAAAACTTAACAATAAACTAAAGATAAAAACAATCACTGGGAAACTGCAGGAAATTTGGAACTGCTGGAAAATCTTTAGCCTTCAAATCTGGAAATCGGTTCATTAATGTTGATCCTCTGCCTTGGAATCTAGAGTGGTTGAATTTGTTTTCATAAAATCTGTTAGCTTCCATTTCAAACTTGATTAACTTTTCCACCTGTATCAACTTGCTTTCCCTTTGACTGTTATTTCTGAGTCAAAAATCTGAAAATAATTGCATGCATGTTTATGTTTTCCACATAGTTGATCAATGAATTATTTGTATTTTGGAGTTAAACCAAACTTATGTGTTGACATTTTTTCCCATAGTCTTTGCATTCATCATCTTTTAAATACTTCATCATTGTCCCAAAATATTTGGGAAGAAATTATTTTGATAAATATTTCCAAATATTTTACTTAAACCTGTAAATGAATTTCATAAATAAAGTCTCAAAATATTTCTTTAAATTATTTTATAAACCATCCTCTTGTTTTGAAATCCATGTCATGTAAATGAGATTCATAAACATATTTTATGAAATCCATCAATTGATTTACTTCCCATGGTTTTTTTTTTTAATCATTTCTTGTTTTGCCATAGTTGGTAAATTATCTTTTACTTTCCTCTTTTACTCCTGTAAAATCTTTGGATAAGTATTTATCCAAATTTTTTGTTATGTGAATTTCCCCTCTTTATACCATAGCAAAAAAAATATTTCTCTTCTGTGTAAAATTTCATTTTACCTAATTTTACACAGCCTCCTTTTACCTTAGCCTTTCACGTGTAAACTCATTTCATAAACATATGATTGTAACAGTCTCATTTCATTTATCTCATTTTGTACGAACTTTATAATATATAAGCTTGCTTACATACTTTGTAGACCTTCCCGCCATATATTCATAATATTTAAATCAATATAAATAATGGTTTTTAGGGGTGGGGTAGGTTAAAAGTCGAATAGGAAACCCCCTGATAACCATTGATTTAATTATTCACACATCTTGAGGCATTTAGATTAAGGAAGTTTTATGTATGAAGTGTGGGGTGGGGTCATAAATTTAATTTGACTTTTGGATTTTGACTCGAGAATTTATTACTAGCTGGCATATTTAGCATGATAATAAATGTGGTTCCTATAGTTTAAAGACTGGGTTGTTTTGTTATTTTTAAAATAAGTTTTAATATTTTAAATAAATAATTTTATAAAAAATATAATTATATGTATTTTATAAAAATTAAAGCTTATTTAAAATAAAAAATTATTAAAATAACTTAGAGACATTTCATCCTTCAACAATGGAAAGGGTTATTGACAATTGACTCATAACACCTCACTCATGACACCTCAATGGTGACCCCTTAGGGACCTTACAATTCAAATCATGACTAATGGACCCCTTTTGACACACATATTTTCAATGACTTGACCAATTTGAGACCTTTGTACAAAGATAATTTATACTATAACACCTCGCGAATTTATAGGCTAAACTTTCGCAGCAGATTCCCAAAATAAATAATTGGACAGACATACTTTGATTAGCTATATTATAGGACCCTAATAGGACCGAAGAGGGAACATCACATTCCAGGTTGAATATTGGGCTCCAACGATCCAAATATAACCCCTGAGATCCCATGAAGTATCGGCCACTTATGAACACTAAATCTCTGTCCAGTCTATTTTCAAAGTATAATTTTTATAAGTCCTTCCCACAGAAAGAGGATATAACCCCACCCTTGATGAGAATTCTAGTTCTTCTGAATCTAGGATTCTATCATCCCCGGAGACAGCCAAAGGCCCATGAAAGGGCCAATAAGACTTCTATCTACTAGCTTAAAATCCTGAGAGGGTTCTTGAGGGACCCTAATCTCCACTTTGTGGATTTCATTTGCCTTTTTCATGAATCACGATGGACCTTGTTTATGAAACTTAGGGGCAGAGGCGACCATGGAATTAAAAGTTTCTACCTCAAAAAAACAAGGAGCCATCCTGGGCCAACACTGCCATTGGAGCCCCAACCAAAACTACTAGACCCACCAAGGAAGGTTGGAGCAACGGGAAAGTGGGGGGAGAGGGAAGGGGGAAGGGGGCAGGGGCCGACGAGAAGGGGACGAGAAACAAACACAAGCTAAACCAAAGGAAGGGATACCCTTAGCAGGAGTTCGAGAGCCTAGGCTCCGACAAAACAAAGACACAGGACCCGTGGGGAGAGGCCAAGAGCATAGACTCAGGGAAAACCAAAGGAATTAGTAGCCATTCACGGGAAACCTCACCGCATAGGAAAAACCCTAAGCTCTCGTAAATCCAAAAATCAATGTAATGTAAACATTTTAACTTGGTCAAAATAAAATAAAATAAAAACAACAAAATTAAATTAACCCTATAAAAATGATCCATGGTATTCATGTGGAGTATAGTTTATTTAGAGGGGAAATTAAACTAGCTTATATCCATGTTAACTACGAATCTACCAAGCACCGAGAGGGATCAAATCTCCTGATATGAAAACTTCTTTTAGAGTGAAAAGAGATTTGATCCCTCTCAACACGTAGTAGATAATAATAAATAATAAAGACAAAATAATAATTGCGTTGAGAAGCGCTCTCCAACTTATTATGGCAGAGATGTTGTAATGTTTAATATTTTACTCATTAAAAAAAAATCTTCAACCCATGGTTTTTTCCCATGATATTCTTAAACCATGGTTTTCCCCATGATATTTGATGCCAACCTAAGCCGACAATACCCATAGTATGCATATAAAATGGATAATCTATTATGTCCCAGGAATTTTAATTTCCCTGCCTAGTTAAACCTTCACATTTTAAGGCTTTAGGATCCTTAATTAAACCTCATGCAGAAACGTTTCAATAACTATCCAATAGACTAAACCTTAATTAACCTATCCAGCAGAATCTTATTCAACCCTCATAAACTTCGGTTAATTCTATAACCCGCGTATATTAACCAAACCCCATACCATGGTTTCCAACTTTGGTTACACATCACCTAACCCATAAAACCTTAATCCACTTTATTTCTATTATTCCTCGTATAATAGAAATACTCCACAAAACTTACCTTTCTGCCAATCCATGACCTTGACACATTTACCGATGCTCACCTTATCGCATTCAACCTCCACCATTGATTTCACTCCACCAAATCAACGGTTATCGTGCGATCTCCATTCATCCTCTGAAACTCAATGAAGATTTAACCCCGCTATATAAACTCTCATTGGGTCCGATTTCCAAATTAAACCTCGTGCTTGTTTGCACGCGATATGCATACGATCACCCTTTCAATGGACAATCTGATCCCCTCCAGACTTCAACTAGATTAAGTTATTGTTCATAACTTCATCGGATCCATTTTTCAATTACCTCTTGTGAATTTGAGGCAGTGCAAAAACCACTTCCACCTATGAAAACGCTTCGTCCTTTTGCCAACACGTGGCTTAATCTTTGCCGCTCATCTTCTTGACTCCATTCTACACAACTTAAGCCTGGCCACTTATCGTAAACAATCTCGTCCATTGATCTAGCTGATCCAATAGCTCCTGCACACGTTTACTTCATCCCTTTGTGCCTTTAATTTCTTTTCCTTTACGTGGGTTTTCAAGGTTCTTTTGTGATTTTGGGTTTCTCTAGGGTTTTTGGTCTTTGGTTGTTCTACAACACAACTCCCTCTTAGACTTACTCCATGTACTCTAAACACTGTAACTCCTGAACTTCACTTTGATCCTTCAATTGGATTCAATGATCAAACCATGATCCTTCATAGTCTACCTCTTCTTTGTGTTCTGCTCGAACTTCACCTGCATACATATACTATGCCGAAGCTCTAATTCACACACAATTCATCATTCGATTACTCAATCCACACCTACACAATTCAAGAATCAAATTCTTTGTATTGATAAATAAATATTTACATAAGGTCTCTCTCTCTGGCCTGATATTCTAATCAGTGGCCTCTATTTTCCTACCTACCCGTATGCTTACATTCAAACCCTCTAACTAAGTAACTAGCTAACCCCTATCTATGCCTTTTAGGCTTACATTTATACAAAAGGATTCTATAACCAATTCCTGGTTTCGATCCATAACCTTCTCAATAAAATCCTAAAATCTCTTCTTTATCTCTAAGGATCCTCTCTAGTTCCTCAAATCATGAAAACAATTCCTAATATGAGATTTACAACTGATTCCCAAATCTTTCAACTATCCTAAATCTCTCATGTTCTCCAACATTTGAGAACATTTACAGATATGCCTTATAATACTTAATTAATTCCTATTCTTATTAAAATCACTCAAAAGCCTAAATAATTACATTAATTTAACACTTAGGAAACCAACTTCCTTAAAACAAAAGACCCCCTATGTCTACTAAAATACGATGATTTTTCTAAGTTGAATGCTCCTGCATCAGACTCCCAAGGTAGAAAACATTCATGATCTCCTGATCATGTGTCTTCATATGTTGTTAGGAAACCTCCAGGGTCCCAAACTTTAGTTTGTAGTTGTCTGAAATCTCTGCTCCTTTGTTGTTGTTGTATGTCAGTTGTCTTCTGTTTCATCTTCCTCTCCTTGAAAAATCAGTTTCAAGCTTTGATTGATCACACTTCCTGTTGCTGTCAATCTCCTCATTCTAGACTATTTCATCATTAATTGCCATAATTCTTCAATCTCTATCTCTAGCATATCCTTGGGCTAGTCCATACTCTGCCACTTATTTCTACCTCTTTCTCTTTGTCTCTGGTTGTCGCTGTTGTTCACTAACTTCGACACCTTCACATTTTTCATTTCACTACACGCTGTCCATTCATATTTAAATTGTTGATTATTTTCTTCAGCTTCTACTATTACTCTTGAGATTGTTCCAGGTACTGCTGTAGACATTTCTTCCACCCAAACTTCTTGAATATCCTTCAATATATCTCCCTCTGCAACATCTAATTTTTGCATTGAATCCTGACTTTCCAACATTCTTTCCAGCAGTTAAACATCTCTATTCCATGGATTAAATACTTCCTCATAATCCTTTTCTTCCATCTTTACTTAGCTGCTCATCTGTGCCAAATTTTCTCCAACATTTGCAACAAAACCTGCACGCACAAAAAAATTATTAAAATAAAAATCATAATGCCTCTATGCCTCTTCTTCTTTTGGCAACACATTAGTATGATGCTCTGATTTCTCCTCCTCTATCAGCACATCGGTATGCTGACTCAACTCCTCTAAAGAATTCTCTAAAGTACTCTCAAGACTATCAGTTAGTCTCTCCACACCATCTACTTCAATGATGTCTTTCTGCTCTTGTCCACTATAGTGAACTCCTTCCTCTACAATCATACTGTCATACCCTGAATTTTCTAGCAAATACTCTAGCAATTCAATTTCTCTGTGACACTTCATAAGTACTTCATCATTACTTATGATTCCTGCACTTATACACAAACTATCAATTTGAAAATTACAAGGTTCAACAGTCTCAAATGTTGCTTCGCATATCAACTCTTCAGACTGAATTTTTTCTCCTTCTTTCACAAGAAATTGTTCATGTGTTGTAAGAGCTTCAAACATCAGTGTATTACTAAATTCTTTCTACTGCAATAATTCACCGCTTTTCTCATTCAAGAGACATTCTCCATCATTCTTTACTTCAGAGTTTTTATCTTCTGAAAGATACTCTTCCATACTTTTGACAACTTCAAAAGATTGCTCATCCTCTGCAAAACCTATAATCACATCAAAATTATTAGATTCAAATATACAAGGTTTTACATCCTCATGCTAATTTGAATTTGCCCAATAGTTCAGAAAATCATCAATAATTCCTTCCTTAGCAAAGTAAACTTCTTGTTATCTTGAATCCTCCCAATCTTTCACGGATCTCCCATCTTCATCTTCACACAGAAGCTCACCCTGTTCTAGTTCACAAATGGAAACTTCCATTTCCAACTCTGCTTCTCTAAGTTTTTCCACCAGCCACTTCACTTGCTTCTGTTGTAGCCTTCTCTGTAGCTTATGCCAATTCACCACCTTTTCCCTCAAGACCCAATCTTATCTTTGGTTTTCCACCAGTATCATCCTTAATACATTGAGTTGTTCTTTTATCTCTGTAATCTCCTTGTTAAGCTCCTCTTGGCTCATTCTCTTCCATTTGCCTTGGCATCCTCCTTCTTCAATTTTATTCTATTGTGGTTTTCCTCAGAACCTCTACTATGGCTGTTAGTAGTCATCTTCTTCTCCATCTCAATGAGTTCCTCACTCACTCACTATGAGTTGTACATGTCTCTGCAACAGAAAATCCTCCCTACTGCATGATACCTCACTAAGCTTCTCTCCTCTAAGCTCAGTGTTTTGGCATCTCTCTAGTCCTCTTATCTAGAACCATATGATCACTCCATGCTCTAGAGTTCAACTCAACTACACTTTTGAGAACACAATTGTCTTGTATTTCAAACACAAATGAAATGCTGGGTTCTGCCACTCTCTCTTAGAAACCTTTACTGGATTTCTTCGTCACTGCTCTTCAGACTGTGATCTTCTTGTTGAGATGTTTCACTAATTTCTATTACCTGCGTATCAATGATATTTAAACCAAAGATCATTCCAATCTTTCAAATGCTTGCTACTCAGCTAACTTCTGAGAGCACTTTTGTCCCCTTTGTCCAACCTTCATTCAGATTCTTCAGGTTCACTGCCACCTGTTTTTCTAGTCTTTCATTCACTTTGTTCTTTTAGAACACATACAACTTTCCTTGTCAGTTTGCTTCTATCAATCTTTAACCTAAAAAACTCAAACCAGAGTTAAATAAAATAGTACCTGTATGATTTCACAAGAAATCTCTATCCACTCTTCACGTTTGAGTGAATCTCCATTTTCTTCAAGAAAATAAACATCACTGTGTTTTCTTTATGCTTCTGCAATCTCTTCTTAAGAGTATCACTTACTCTCATCTTATGTCATGCCTTCTACTTATCAGATTCAAGTAACCTAATCTCCTCTTTCCCGCATACACGTCTTTAAAACATAACACAAAATTTCCTTAACCTGCCTGTGATACCAAATGATGCCAGCCTAAGCTCACAATACCCACAATATGCATATAAAATGGATAATCTATTATGTCCCAGGAATTTTAATTTCCCTGCCTAGTCAAACCTTCACATTTTAAGGCTTTAAACTTCTTAATTAAACCTCATTCGGAAATGTTTCAATAACTATCCAATAGTCTAAACCTTAATTAACCTTTCCAATGGAATCTTATTCAACCCTCATAAACTTTGGTTAATTCTATACCCCATGCATATTAACCAAAACCCATACCATGGTTTCTGACTTTGGTTAAACTTCACCTAACCCATAAAACCTTAATCCACTTTATTTCTATTATTCCTCGTATAATAGAAATACTCCACAAAACTTACCTTTCTACCAATCCACGACCTTGGCACATTTACCGATGCTTACCTTATCGCGTTCAACCTCCACCGTTGATTTCACTCCACTAGATCAATGGCTATCGCGCGATCTCCATTCATCCTCCGGAACTCAACGAAGATTTAACCCACTATATAAACTCTCATCGGGTCCAATTTCCAAATTAAACCTTGTGCATGTTTGCACGTGATATGTGTCCGATCACCCTTTCAATGGACAGTCCAATCCCTTCCGGACTTCAACTAGATTAAGTTATCATTCATAACTTCATCGGGTTCATTTTTCAATTATCGATTACGGATTTGAGGTTGCATGAAAACCACTTCTTCCTATGAAAACCACTCCGTCCTTCCGCCAACATGTGGCTTAATCTCCGTCGTTCATCTTCTTGACTCCATTCTACGCGACTTAATCCTGACCGCTTATCACAAACAATCTCGTCCATTGATCTAGTTGATCCAACAACTCCTGTGCATGTTTACTTCATCCCTTCATGCCTTTACTTTCTTTTCCTTGACGTGGTTTCTCAAGGATCTTTTGTGGTTTCAAGTTTCTCCAGGGTTTATGGTCTTTGGTTGTTCTACAACACAACTCCCTCTTGGACTTAATCTGTGTACTCTTAAACACAGTAACTCCTAAACTTCACTTTGATCCTTCAATCGGATCAACGATCAAACCATGATCCTTCATAGTCCACCTCTTCTCTGTGTTCTACTCGAACTTCACCTACATACATATACTATGCAGAAACTCTAATTCACACACAATTCATCATTTGATTACTCAATCCACACCTACACAATTCAGGAATCGAATTCTCTGTATTGATAAATAAATATTTACATAAGAGTCTCTCTCTCTGGCCTGATATTCTAATCAGTGGCCTTTGTTTTCCTACCTACCCATAGGCTTATGTTCAAACCCTCTAACTAAGTAACTAGCTAACCCCTATCTATGCCTTTTAGGCTTACATTTACACAAAAGGATTCTATAACCAATTCCTGGTTTAGATCCATAACCTTCTCAATAAAATCCTAAAATCTCTTCTTTATCTCTAAGGATCCTCTCTAGTTCCTCAAATCATGAAGCCAAATCCTAATCTGAGACTTACAACTGATTCCCAAATCTTTCAACCATCCTAAATCTCTCATGTTCTCCAACATTCGAGAACATTTACAAATATGCCTCACAATACTTAATTAATTCCTATTCTTATTAAAATCACTCAAAAGCCTAAATAATTACATTAATTTAACACTTAAGAAACCAACTTCCTTAAAACACAAGACCCCCTATGTCTACTAAAATACCATGATTTTTCTGAGTTGAATGCTCCTGCATCAATATTCTTCTCTAATGTGGCCTATTTAAATTCTAATAATTAAATTGGCCTAGATTCATCTTAACTCTAGATCTACCAAGTGTCGAGAGGAATCAAATCTCTCTTGAGGTGCATACCTCTTTTAGAGTGAAAAAATTTAATCCCTCTCAATGTTTGGTAGATCCGAAGCTAAGATGGATCTAAGCTAGTAGTAAATAAATAAAATAATGAATAGTAAAGTGAAGTTTCTAATAAATAAATAAAAATAAACTATAAAAATAGTAAGACTAAACAAAGTTAATAAAAAAAATAGGAATAAAATAAGCAAGAGTCAGATTAAAGAAAAGGATGAGTTAAGGAAAACATAAAACGAAAAATTAGAAATTGACATCATGTCACGTGGATGTGTGCATGAAGATTATATTTTCATTTTTGAAACAAATTATTCTATTTAATAGATGAAAAGGTGGATGTGAGGCATTATTCTTTCTAGAGGAGAATTCTAGGAGAGAAGGATTCATTGGCTAAGGTAGTTGAATGAGGGATTGAGGGTAGCTACCCGTAGAAATACTTAGTGCAGCTAAGCCCATGGTTGGGCGAAAAGTTGTCCCCAAAATATTGGTTGTGGTTAGCGAGATCCGAATAGTGTAACAACTCTGAAATTTTTAGCAAGCTAAATCTTTGTTTTACAGGTAAGTCTTTATTTCTCGTGAATTCGTAAATTATACACCAACCAACTGTTTTTTTTAATTATTTTTATGTTGATTATTAATAACATTAATTGATGTAAATAATTTGCATATTTTAATTTCAAACCATTATAAATTATTCATTTTTCCAAAAAAAATGATGATTGTGTAAATGCATCAGAAATCACACAACCCCACATTTATAATTATAATTTTTGTTATTCAACAAATTAATTTAGAGTGAGGAGAATTTATTTACTAAACTAAATTGAATATAATTTTTAATCAAAATCATTGGGTGATTTCACCTTTTAAATAAAAACTCGAAGTTGTAAATACTTAACAATGAGAATTTTGAAATATTTATGTTTTACGCACCAACAAATGAATACTCATGAGTGACTCCCCGAATGCGGGTGTTTAAGTCTGCCTTAAATTCGATGGGACTGGAGTGGGCTGAGAAAAGCCGCCACCTGCCAGCACTGTACAGAGATGCCATTTACATGTGGCCGGATGATCATAAGCAGGTGGGATTCATTCTGTTTAAAGGAATTTGTGCAGGCGACTCTGATTTACCTTTCACCTCCGCACGCTCTGTTATGTCCTAGCTCTCAGACCCCATGAATGCCACAGTAATGGTGGGAGCGTCTCGAGGCAAGGGAATGGGCATTAAAACCAGCCTCCACCATGGGTTTCTTCAGGTGTGTCTTATGTTATGTTGGTTGGGCTCTTTCTCTATTAGCTCGAAGCAGTTGCCTCTATCAATTTCCTTGACACTCTTTGAAGCTTTGGGCTCCTGTCCGATTGTTTGTTTTTTTGGCCTAAGTCCTACCTCTCTGGTGGTTCGTTCTGGTACCCACAAGGGTGTTGATGCTATAGACATGCCTCGCCCCCGCCAAAGGATGTTAAGCCGCAGAGGCACCTCTCGGGGGGTGCCTTCTCGCCCTCCTTCCCTCTCTCCCCCCAGTGAATTCACTTCTAGCCAGTACCCTCACACTTGCAATGGGAGAGGGCGCTTTCTGTGGCCCAGTCAATTCCTTGAGCCCAACTCTCCAGGTTCCTTGTCCTCACCCTCCTTCGGTTCTGAAATCTTCACTTTTAATTGCACCCTGGACCGTCCTTGGATTACAGCCCATGTCTCGGTGCTCTTTCTCGAGCAAGCCCAAGAAGAGGGTGAGTCCAGTGTTCCTCAGGAGGACCCAGGCTTAGTTCCTGTGCCGAATTCTGGCTCCCTGCGAGCTATGGAGACTCCGGCAAGCAATGTTAATGACACAGTGATGGAGCCAATGGCCCTGGGTTCGTCAGTGAACAAGGATGCCCAAGCGCAGGATCTGGCTGATGGTGGCTGGTGTAGGATTGTGGAGAAGCCTCCAGGCGCCTAATTCATGCTCAACAGCTCCGTCTCAGATTATGTGACCCATTATTGAGGACTTCTTTCCAATGTTGACAATTTTTGTCACTGCTGTTACGTCGAGGGTTAATATGCATGTTTTTTGTAATGCCTGTAAGCTTAGCAAGGCCAAGGTGGGTAACTCTGGATCCCCTGTGTGGGACTGCATAACATGGCCTAGTCCAAACTCTCTGTTCTGGACAATTTTCTGTTTCAAGCTGCCTTTCCTTCTGGGTCGTTGTTTCTTATGCTAGTCATGTTGTAACTGTATACCTTTAATGTGAATAATAGAATAGTCTTATTTAGAAAAAAAAAATACTCATGACTGACTACTTTTCTATTGTCTTTGAATATAAATGACCATCTTCTTATGAAAAATCATAGTTGCCTTGAACATCATAATAATATTTGCACCCTTCTAATATGTCGTTGTAGGATCAAAGTGCTCATCTCATATCCATCTCAATATATGATTATGGATGCATAGGGAAAAGTATGGATTGCAAATGCACCTATATGCCCTTGAGAATTTTTGTAGAGAAGTGGGGATGCAAGTCAATACTAGCAAGACAAAAATAACAATTTTCTCTAATAAAAGAAA
>APFE031642036.1:22518-48609 GCA_000404065.3 Pinus taeda
AAAGAAAGAAAGCATGGATCAAACAAAACTACATACGGATGCAAAAATGGAATATCTACCTCAAGGCCTATCCCATAAATAATAAGGAGCCAAAGGATTTTGTAATGGAGAAGTTTCGTAAACGGGTATGGGGAAGAGAGTTGTGTAGAAAGAAGAAGTACTACATTGAGGAATTCAACCCTACGTGCGATCTACAACAAAAAGAATTCATTGGAGCTAGCATTCCATGTAGGGAAAAGGTTCTTATTGCTCAATTAAGAACCATCTCGCATCAACTTCGATGTAAAACAAGACAGTGGAAAAGGCCTAAAGAAGCTTGGGAAGAATGAGTGTGTACATTTTTCATGTTTGGGGCAGTGGAATTATAAAAAAAACATTTCATTTTGGAATGTGATGCATTCAAAGACATCAAATAAAGTTATGGGAATATGCTAACATCAGTTTCTTGGCATTGTCTTTTCAGCAAGGGGATTGTTGGAAAGTTGGGCCAGCTCATCATCAATTTGAACAAGAAAAGGATTGAATTGCAAAAGATGAAAATCAGGGAACTTATACTCCCATTGACTATTTTTAGTCTCTTGGATATTAAAATATCATTTCATTTCATGGAGCTTCCATGCCAAGGGATTGATAACTACAAGGATTTTTAACATTTGTATTCATGTTAATAATAATTGTCAACTTCTAAAAATAGTTTAACTCCTTTTATTAGAGAAAGGGAGGAACTACGTGTTGTTTTTTTTGTTTTTTAACCGAAGACAATCATGACATGTTAATTTATTGTGGAGATGCCCATGTTTAATAATAATGCCCAAGATTGTAGTGTACTATGGACATTTTTGTTTGAATACATTAATGTTGATGTCACAATAGTGTATGTATTGTTTTTCTAAAATGTAATGGACAAGGCAACGTAGCTAGCATTCCCTGCAGTTTGGTTTCATTATTGAACTTTGAAGTTAACAAAAAAAATGTTTTTTCTATACCTAGGTAGTTATTATGGCAAGTTTGAAATAATGGCCAACATTTCCATAATACGAAGGCAAAGAAAAAGGATAATAAACCTAGCGAACCTCACCTAAACCTGATTTTATATGTAGCTTTCTATTTATGTACAATTCATCATTTCTGTAGATTTGAAATGGGATCCTTCATCGCACAATAGTAACTGGTTAAGTTAAAGATCAGGCGAGCGTTCATTGTTGTCCATGTTCAATTGAATGCACACAAATTAATGAGTGTATCAATTTATAGTAATACAAAGATATAATGTAAATATTTATTTTAAAAAAAGTGTAGTGTTAACATATTATTCAAAAACCATTTCAAAAAATACATATGTTCATAACATTAATTTTAATACAATAGTTATAATTGTTGTTTTTAAAGCTTAGAAAATTCAATTAAAAGATAATTTAAATGTAAATATGTGGCCTTGTTTGGATGTAACCGTTACATTAGAGTATGTATTACATTTTTTTACTTTTTTTTCAATAATAAACAAAAACATTTATTTATATTGATGGTCAAACGATAAGAAATTGAAGGTCAGGATTAGCCTTCATTCATCATCAATGTCATAAAAGAAAAATTAATGGTAACAACGTTCAATTGTTTCTCTCATGCATGTTGATAATCTTGGAAGGTGATAAGTGATGGAGAGATAAAAATAGCTAAATTACCGGGCATCCATAAAATATCAAAACTCAAAAAATTGGTCCACACATCTGGATAGATCTAAAGGGACAAAAAGTCAATAATAATGACGCAAACAGATATTTAATTATTTAGAATTTTTAAAAATTTAGTAATAAAAAGAAATACATAAAATTAGAACCCTATATTTTGCAGGATTGCAAATAAATATTCCATCGAACTGAAATCCCGACCATGATTTCATCTTGCGTGCTCTCAGCAAAATTGAAACGAAAGCTTTCACTACAGCGTCCTTTCAATTTCATTTTTGATTGTCATTGGCCCAGTTTCTAAGAGCATAGCATACATGTGACAAGAGTATGACATACAATCCATTTGCACAAATAATGATTGTCCAATGAGACTCTAATTCTATGGGCCAATCAGAATTTAATATATATATATAACTTCCCTAATGTCCCCTTGGTTTAATTTTTTGTCCACTAAAGATAATTGATAAATCAACTTATTTTTTAATGTGTTATACCCTGCGACCACAGAGAGAAATAATAATATGAGTATATTGAATGAAATTATTTACATCAAATGTATATTTATTTAAATTTTCTTGAAAATTTAATGTTTTCTTGAAAATTTAATGGATAATATGAATAGTGTATGAACACATTAAATGTAGTTGGTATAGTACGAGTGTAAAATAAATGCACAAATTTTGAAAACGTATGATAATATTAGTATAAACGTTGACACTAGAAATTAAGGGTGAACATGAGAAAAACACTCACAAGAAAGACCAACTTGTTCAAAATTGATTAGTGGCATGATTGGTGTGGATCACCATTTTGTTTCCCTAACTTTGGTCTCGAAGGCATAAAAATAATTTTATGGAGATCACTCAAAGGATTAAGATGATAATTTACACATTGAACTTTAATCACTCATTTATTTATTATATATCGAAAATTCTATTTTGGTTGAGATTGATCACTGAGTTAGCATGTGAATGAATGTTCAATTTATATTAATGAGAGGGATAATGTATTGGTGATCTAATAAAACTATAAAATCTGTGTAGAAATTTGGATAAAAATTGTAACTATTCAAGATTTCAACTTGAAAATAAGAGACGCAAATATATTTTACTAATTTGTGGAATGAAAATCACAATTTAGAACAACATGTATAGGCATGCAATAAGCAAAACCACAAATACATAGTGATTTCTAGGGGAACCCAACTAGGAAAAACCCCTCAAGCCTTTTTGGATTAATCAGTTAAATAGAGAAACTATTACAATTTCTAGCTCCAACTCTAAGCTCAGCCTGCAAAATAATAATTGTTCTTTCTGCTCAAAATGAGAAACTCTGGCCAACACTTAGCCAATTATTTGCACATCAAGCCTCATATTTCCTTGCGCAAATCCTGAGGAAATTGGCCCCTTAAATATAGGAATTTCCTCCAAATTGATTGCGCAATTCCAAAGGATTGATCATTGACTGCATGCAACATGTGTACACTCAAAACTAGTTTACAACTGATTTTACAATGCCTTGTCATCTCCACTTCAGCTGGGGAATTCAAATTCCTTGCATGCACTAGTTATTTTGGGTTGTTTGACCAGTTAACTGACAAATATCTGAGTTAGACTGTTATCCCACTACACCACTGACCTTCAATTGACTCTATCAAAAATTAGAGGTAAGTTGACTGAATACAATTGAACTGAATTGTTAAAATTTAACAATCACACATGCATCACTGAACTCCATGCCCTCTAACTCGAATTTACTAAGCTAACGGAGTTACAAGATCCATGTCACACTAGTTAACTGCCTCAAAGTTATCTTGTTGATGTGGGAATTCAATTTACTCAATTTGAATAAGGCTAAAATCAAATTGAGCCTTTCTTGATACATTTTTTCAACACTCCCTCTTAGCAAGAAAGGGATTTTCCACCACCCCTATCCTATACCTATGGAATTCGAATTTACCTCTTGAAAATGCATTTGTCAAGATGTCAACGTCTTTCTCCTCAATTGGAATGTATTGTAGCAACATAATTCTCCTTTGTACCTAGTCCCGCAAATGATGATCTCAGATATCAATGGTTTGGACCTATCATGAAATACTGGATTCTCAAAGAGATTAATGCAACTATGATTATCACAATATATCACTCTCGGATCCGTCTCCTGACTGAAAAATCCCACAAGTATTTTCCTCATCCATATTGCTTCACATGTTGCTTGTCTTGCATCCATGTATTCAACCTTTGCTGAGTTGAGCACCGTAGACCTATGCTTCCTGTTGTACCAGGAAATAACTGCAAACCCAACGTTGAAGATAGCACCTAATGTACTTTTCATGCTGGATGGACTCCCTACCCAATCCACATCGGTGAAGCCTTTCAACTTCACTCCCTCTTTCCATCTGTACTATAGTTCAAACTAGGTAGTGCTTCTGAGGTACCGTAGGACATGCTTAACTGCCCTCCAAAATAATTTGGTTGGTCTAACCATTGTTGGGCTCATTTGGTTGATAACATAACACATATTTGGTTGTGTGTTCACAAGATACATTAGTGAATCCACCAATTGCCAGTAAATAGTAGCATCAACTTCCTCAACTGAAGTGGCATCCTCCTTCCTCTAGTCAGTCGCTAGAGGTGTCTCCATGGGTTTGCAATTGTCCATATAGAGCCTCTGAAGTATCTCATTGGGATACTTTCCCTCATAGACAAACAATTCCCCATTACCTTGCCATACTTCCAATATGTGGAAGTAGTGCATGAGACCCATGTCCTTCATTTCAAACTCTCTTGCAAGGTCCTCCTTGCAAGATCTGAACAGCTACTCATCACCGGTCAAAATCAAGTCATCAACATATAAGACAATAATCAACAATTTACCTTCTACCAAGATATCATAGAGGTTTTCATCTGCTTCACTTTTGGTGAAGCCCAAACCAATGAGATAGTTATCGATTTTGGTGTACCAAGCACAGGGTATTTGCTTGAGACCGTACAATGCTCACTTGAGTCTGCACACATGAGATTCCTAATAAAAAGTCTCGAAGCCTTTTGGTTGCTCGATAGACACCTCCTCCTCAATAATTCCAATGAGGAATGTTGTTTTCACATCCAACTAGTGGATATTTCACCCCATCTGTGCAACCAGAGAAAGAATTGATCTAATGGATGAGTACCTTGCTACAGGAGAAAATTTCTTCTCACATTCAATCCCCTCAACTTGAGAGTACCCCTTGGCCAAAAATTTGACCTTTTACTTTTCTATGCTTTTGTCTGCTACATGCTTTACCTTTAAGATCCATCTCGAACCCATAATTGATTTATCTGCTGGTCATGGGACCACTTCCCAAACATTGTTCTTTATAATGGATTCATATTCCTTCACCATTGCATCAACCCATATAATTTCTCTACATCTTCCTTGAAAGAGGATGTCCTAGTCTCTATAAGCTCAATCATTATAGCTATGTAGCCAGTGTATGGATATGGTGACCTTCTCTGCCTTCATTGATTTGAAGGAGTACCCACATTATCCCTTGCATCCTGCACAAGTCTCTCAACTTATCTAGTCCTTTCCTACCTTCTCTAGATGGTTCTTTATGAGTGGTTGTCTCCACTCTTTCCTCCTCAATTTATGGTTGCTCCACAACTTCTTGAGGTTCCTCCTTTGGAGCTAAATTATCTTCTTCAGGTGGGTTTTGAAGCTCCCTCTCTAGAGAGCACAACATGGCTTTGTCTTCATCAAATTTTATATCCCTTCACACAATTGTCATTTTGAGGGATGGAAAGTACACACGATAGTTGTGGGGATTTCTATGTAACCCACAAATATCCCCAATTATGTTGTTGGCTCTAGCTTATTCGTTGATTCTTTGGAGACATGGCAGTAAATAGAGGCTCCAAAAACCCTGAAGTGCGACACATTCGAATTCCTCCTCGAGAAAGCCTCCTCCGGTGTAATCATGCCAAGATCTAATGAGGAATCTGGTTCTGCAATAGACTGTTGTGCTGCATTCATCAACACAAAAATGCAGAGGCAAGTCTTGATCATGCAACATTGCCCTCGCTTCTCCCACAATGATAAGGTTCTTCCTCCAAGCCACCCCATTCTATTGTGGTTTATGGGGTTTTGTTAACTCTCGTCGAATGCCTTCTTTTGTACATAAATTTTTAAATTCATTTGACACGTACTCACCTCCATTATCACTCATGAGATCCTTCACCTTCTTGCCCGTTTCTTTCTCAACCAGTGCCTTGAATTCTATGAACTTGTATAATGTCTCATCCTTCTTTCACATGAAGGAGATCCAACACTTCCATGAGAAGTCATCGATAAAAAAAGGCAAAATATTTGTGTCTGCTAGTAAAATCTATCAAGAAAGGTCCACAGACATTAGAGTGGATCCTTTCAAGGACTACATGTGCTTTGTTGTCCCAATCATCGAATGTGGCTTTTATGTACTTCCCTAATGTACATCATTTGCATACATCTAACTACTCAAGTGCTCCTTTAGGGACGCATGTAGTTATTTGTTGCATGATCTTCAAAGTGCCATGATGCAAATGACCAAGTCTTCTATGCCAAAGTTCATCGATATCGCGGCTCTGCACCTTCTCCGCCTTTTTGCTCAATGCAACACAATCCTCCACATATAGCTTGTACAAGTTCTTGACACAGACCCTGATCTTCTTCACCTGTCCCGTGGCTATGTGTCTCAGGAATTCCTTTCCTTTGTTGAAGATCACATCATAACAACGGTCTTCAAAAATTGAAATTGTTAGGTCCCTATACTACTAGTGTAACCCCTTATTGTTATTAGTGAAACCCCCTTATGATATTTTTGTGCCCATGTAGTCCCCATATTTTTATTATTGTGCCCCATAGAAGCCCACTATTGTGATTGTTGTGCCCTTACATTATTATTGTTACGTCTGCTCTAATTATATTATGACCCCTTAAACTCCTATATATAGAAAGGAGGTATTGTCATTTGTATCATCCAAGAATTGTTCATTTGTGTAATGTAAAGGAGGTTCCCCCTTGAAGAGGTTGATTTTCAAGTCATTGATCTATCTTTTGTATCTTTTTCTGAACTGGTTTCATAACATTTGGTATCAGAGCTTTGGATTCTAGGGTTTCGCTGATCCAAACGGGTCATTGTGTAATTTGTGCTATAATTTTTTCTCTACTAAGTTTCAGAAGCTAAAAAAAACCAATTTGAGCCGAAATATTTTTAACCTTGAGTTTCAATTTCAAATCTTGTCTCACTAAATTTTCGGAGATATGATCCAAGGCATTTAGGGTTTCTGCAGGCTCCCGAATTACATCCCAAACAGGTGACCTTGGGAAAATCGTCATAACTTTCTCTCTAAGCATCAGATTCAAATCTCGTAAGAATTTACAGAAAGAGGACGGATTGTAATTTTCTATGGTTTTTTTTTAGGTCCGAAGGTTGAAACAATGACACGTGGAAGGTTTTACAAGTTCGCTCTACTAAACAAGTCTATAATCCGGTCATCGTAGGAGATTTGGCATAACTCTTTATTGAAGAATACAATATTGATCAGACTGGTAGGGTTAGAAAGAGGATTCAAATGGCTACCACAAGACAAAATTTCAGAACTTGAATATATGAGATTACAGAGTTAGAGTCGTTTAAATATCGAGATCCTAAAAGCAACAAAAATAATGACTCGAATCAAGAAAATAGAAACACCTAGTAAGCAAAATTGGGTGGATGATTTGAAGAATGTGATCGAAGCTAAGATAAATAGTTTTATGTGTGCCATGGAAGCTAATGTCGATGGTATGGAAGCAGATTTGAAGAAAGACGTGGAATATTTGAAGAAATACATGGAAGGTTTGAAGGAAGGTGGGACAAAACTGCTTCAGGAAAATCCTCCTAATAACGAAAAGGTAGTAGAAGAAACTCATGATGAGAAAAAAATAAATGGAATCTAACACTGGATTGAAGACCCACCATATTCCAAATATCGATATGAGGAAGTTTGATGGCAAGGATACCATAGCATGGATACTACAGATGGGGAAATATTTTGAACTACATGATGTGCAACTGTTACAAAATGTACGTATGGCATCATTATATTTAGAACCAAATCAATTTTTATGGTATAAAAGCTATGCTCTCGTAAACCAATTGTCACCAGCCAATTTTCACAGAGGAAATGATAGCACATCGTGAGGATACAAAGAGAAAAACCTTCTTTATCCAATTGATAAATCTCAAACAAAAGGGTTCAATGGTAGAGCACATTGAGGACTTCCAAAAATTGAATATAAGGGTAAATGATATTCCAGAGAATTATAGGATTGATGTCTTCATAGGGACTTTAAAGGATAACATTCAACATGAGGTTCATCTTTGGGAACCTGATTCATTGGAGAAGGCATTCAGGTTGGCAAGAAAAATTGAAAGCAAAATTATGGCAACAAGAAATCCTACCACTCACAATTATAAAGATGGAAGTGTTGTTGCTCCTAGCCTTCCACAACCTATAAGGTTGACACCACAACAATCGGAAGAAAAAGAAGAAAACGGCCTTTGTTATAGTTGTGATATCAAATACACTAAAGGTCATAAGTGTGTTGAGAAGAAATTATTTTACATTGATTATGAAGAGGAGGAAGTCAATGATCAAGAAACACCAAAAGAAGAGGATATACACCAATAACCAACACCAGAGAAAGAAGAAATGAATCCGACCATATCTGGTAATGCATTAGCAAGAATTACCCCTCCTCAAACTCTCAAGATAGAAGGACATATCAAGAGGAAAAAGGATAACCTCACTTTCGCGCAGAATCGAATGAAACAACAAGCAGATCAACATCGTAACAAAAGAAGTTTTGATATAGTCAACTAATTATTTTTACAAATAGAACCATACAAAAAAATGTCCCTCAAGCAAGCTAAGAAGGATAGTAAATTATCACCAAAGTACTATGGTCCTTACAAGGTGCTGCAAAATATTGGTACTATGGCATACGAATTTGAGCTTCCTGCATCTTCCCGAGTGCCCCTAGTTTTCCATGTTTCATGCTTGAAGAAGAGTATAGGTGACAAGCTCCCAGTTCAAAAAATATTGTCGAAAATTGACGAGGAAGGAAAAATCATATTAGAACCTGAAGCAATCACAGAAATGAGAACCCGACAGCTACAAAATTGATCAATTTCAGAGTATCTCATCAAGTGGAAGAACTTACCCACTGTAGATTCCACATGGGAGGACGAGAATTTTATACAGAATCATCCAGAACTACTCAAGTGTTGAGGACAACACTTTTTGAAGGAGAGGGGCATGTTAGGTACCTATACTACTAGTGTAACCCCTTATTGTTATTTGTGCAACCCCTTATTATATTGTTGTGCCCATGTAGTCCCCATATTATTATTATTTTTCCCCATAGAAGCCCACTATTTTTATTGTTGTGCCCCTACATTATTATTGTTATGTCGGCTTTGATTATATTATGACCCCTTAGGATCCTATATATAGAAAGGAGGTCTTGTCATTTGTATCATCCAAGAATTTTTCATTTGTGTAATGTAAAGGAGGTTGCCCCCTCGAAGAGGCTAATTTTTAAGTCGTTGACCTCCAAAGGGTCTAGGTGAATGTTGGAACCTTCCAATTCAGCTTCCTTATCTTGATCCACAATTCCTTTGTGTTCTTCATGATGGTACTTCCTCTGCTTATTCTTCACAGGTGCTCTCTTGTAGCCTCTCCTTGATGGCCTCTCGTAAGCATCACCATGACAGGTTGTAATAATGATACCTATAGATGGAGACCACTCATGACAATACAACATCAGCCCAAAAACCATCTATTCCACATCTTCTTACTCATAGAAGATGTTGGTTGAGATGAGGCAACATGCAAGGGTTTTGAGAATAGGAGGTTGGGGATTACACAGTTGAGGGATGTAGAAACTTAGGGAAGCGACACTACTAACTAGAACTGTGCAAAGCGTAGTATAGGAGGACTTAACAAGGCTTCTTACACAATGAGGAAGTCCAAAAGGAAAGGTATTGAACTTGCTAATTGATGAAGCACAGTGAGGAGTGCTTAAGGGGAAGGAGACAAGGATTGTGTAGTTAGGCATCAATAGGACTGAGGAAGGCCTCATTGTTGACTGGAACTATGCAATTTGTAGTAGGGATCAAGTTAGGGCACATGAGTACATAGTGGTGGGTCTTAATTAGCATGACTAGTCACTACAACTATGCAATGCAAAATGGTTGGGAATAGGCTTAGTGAATTATGCTGTTGAGGGAATCTGTGACTCAGCGGTGACTTGTTTCTCAATAGAACTATGCATTGTGCATTAGGATGCTTAGATAGTGAATAAAACTATGTAGTTGGCATCTCAAAGAAGCAAGGAGGCAAGGTTTCTCACTGGAATTGCGTAAGGCATAGTTCCTAAGAAGCAGGCTTAGGAAAATATGCATTTGGGAGAGTTAGTGTCACAGGGAGGCCTGGTTTCTTACTATAACTTTGCAATGCACAATTATGGATAAGAGAGGACAAGTATCGCACATTTGATAGAATCATTCAGCTAAATTGAGGGCTTAAGTTCTAAGGTTTCTCAGTGTGTAGATGGAGGAAGGAGATTGTCTTCTACGACTGCGTAGTGGACAGTTTCAAGATACAGAGGGGCTTCATTATGGTCTGGGAATTTGCAATGTGAAATTCCAGAAGGGAGGAATATTTTCTGAATATTGATCAAGTTGCAAAGATAGTGAAGGCTCTGAAATGGCTAAGTGCGGGATCAGTGAGGCAAGAGAGAACAAGACATGCAATAAAGTCATGAGATGGTGATCTCACACTCATATAACATCAACACATGTCATAAAACTCAAAATTCACATGCATAAATTGGAATGACAACAAAATGACACTTATTACTAAGTGCGATGGTTGAAATGTCATGTTGCGACACTTAGAATACAAGTAACGGTATGAGTTTTGACTGCAACTAATCAGTGTGCTAAGTTGTGGGTAAGTATCTAGCACCTATTCTTATGATATATATGATTGAATACTACAAAAGAATGCACTAGAGAGGCCTCTAGTGGTGCACTAAGATGCGACACATGCAAGAGTGAAAATCATTAAAAACGACAGTTACAACATTAAGGAAACATGAAAAATGACACTTGCAAAAGATTAATAAAGTGAAGGCGCCACATGAGCCTATAGCAAAGAGAACAAAAAAACACCACTTATGGAAGTGAAATCAAGCAAAAAACGACAATCACAAAAGTGAAAGTGACACTAATGAAAACCAAATCTCACCAAAGAAACAGTTAAGAAAACTCACCTGGGAAATGATACAATTACAACCAATAATGAGGGAACTGCCAATCTTGGGATTGCGTATTGACTGCCAACAAGGATTACATAGCCCCTATCTTTAGGGATTGCATAATCACTACCCTCTAAGATATACATAGACTACTAGGCTTGCTTGAAAGAAGAGCGCTTGTGAATGCATCGAAAGTTAGGCATGTGTAAGAAAGTGACTCTTACAGTTAAGAAACAGCAACCGACCATGAAAGGGACTAGGAGAAATGGAGGAACAATATATCTTATGATCACAAATAGGCTCCAAAATTAAAGTGTAGGGGAAATTTTGGAGGGTGTTTGTCGCAACAACAACAATATGCTTTGTTTATAACTCTCCATTCAATTCCACCTTAATCATAGGCCAATCAAAATATGATTAGGATAGTATGTAGAAACATGGAAAACAACATGCACTTTAATATTGAATGTGTATGCAAAGCCTATATGCAATCAATGCCACTCTCTCCATTATCTGAAATGGGTCACAATGTTGCGGGGAAAACAATTTCCATGTTTCCAAGAGATAATTTTTTGTCCAACTATAAGAACACATGACCCCTCACTAATAATTCACTCTTGATTTGGGAAGCATTTACATAAGTTTTCTACAGATCTTATGTCTCCTTTAAATGTTACCTAATCTTGGCAAATTATACTTTCAATTCCCTCAACATATCTAGTCCAACCAAGATTTTCTTTCCAAACCATCCACCGCAAGGGAGTGTTACACTTCTTCCCATTAAGTGTCTCAAATGAACTTATGCCAAGTAATGCATCAATATAATAAAAGTAATCTTCCCACTTAGATGGTTTGTGTCTCATATGCATATTTAATATGTCCTTAATATACTCCAACTATTTATCAATCAACTTGTGGAAGTTATATATACTAATATTTCATTTGTTGATTACCATTTGAAACATACTCTTGCAGAGATTGGAAGTGAACTTTTTGCCTGTATCCAAAGCAAAACTTCTAGGAATTCCATGGTAATAAGATCTCCACAAAACCCTTAGTCATTTACGGAGCTTTAAGAGTAGTTCAGAAAATAATGGAATGAGAATCCTTGGTAAGTCTATCCAAGACCACCACAATAGAATCATTATTTATTGTCTTTAGTAATCTTGTAACAAAGTCCATCAAGAGTTCCTCCTCTTTTCATGGTTGAACGGCCAACGATTGTAACAAACCAAGATGGCCTTAACATTTTACTTTCTAGCATTCCAAATATTTGGCCACATACTCTAGTGCATACTTTTCCATCTTTAGCAAGACATATCATTGTCTCTTTAAAGTAGTTATTATATTTTGACATTAAAGGTGGCTTGGATAACATACATCAAGTCTCTTTAAATTCACATCATAAGGGAAATAAATTCTATCCCTAACCATGAGAAACAACCATTTCAAATTTAAGTCTTTATACTCTCCAAGTACCATTTCACTACTCAAAAACTCTCTCCATTAGCATAGAGGAAATGCTCATCGTTAGGTAGGCTTTCATGTATTTTCCATTATAAATAATCTTCATTATAGTTGAATAATCACATGCCTTCCTCAAAAAAGTGCACCAACTACTTTTTTTTCCTTTATACTCTATGTTGTAGCATCCATTGTCCTTTTAATTTTCTTTTCAGTTTTATTACAAAAATGGAAAAAAATCAAATATTGTGTTATAGAGGAAATAAGAGGAAATGCGGAAATTTGAAAGAAATGACTCATTTTACATTATTAATGACTTTTGAATGTGAGAAACCCGCGAGAAGATCTCAGTCGTCAACTTGGAAGGCAACAGATCCAACGGTAATCGCGCAGTTAATAAGCACGAGGGTTAATTCAAAATCGGATGCAATAAATTATAGAATGGATTTAAAACCTTAGTTAATCAAGGTCGTCTACTTGAAGGAAACAGATCTGACGGATATCGCGTCGAAAAGTGAATGGGTTTAATTTTACATTTCGGACCCGAGAAATCTTTTAACAGCAATTTAGTTTCCTATCAGGTCCATGGGGAATTCAAAGGCTTGTGGAAAAAGTGGGCGCGATAAGGTTTTGTTCAACAAGATTAAAGTCTCATTAAGCCGAAGGATTGGACCGTCCATTGAATGGGTGATCGGATAGTGATCGCGCTCAAATGTGTGCATGGGTTAGTGACTCAGGTGGACCCGATATGTAATGAATTGGGGCTTAATTCCTTTGGTTCTTAGCAGCTAATCACAACACTTTCGATACGTACGTGGGCCCATAACCCACAAGTCCACGCACAAAATTCTTGTAAAGTTGCAGTTTTTGTGTTAAAACAATCTAACTGTCATCAGGACGTCTACAGGGTTACAACTTGCAGAATAACACTCAAACCACATATTCAAGCCACAGATCCGAACAACGAACAACCATCACCTTCTAATTTTTGTTACCTCTGAGTCATTTTATTGTTCTCTTGAGGAGAATGAGGTGTCTTTTACCCTCCATTGTAATATTGTGTAATAACTTTTACTTTAGACAGTTAGAAAATAGTTAAGCAGTTTGACAATTTTGGTGATTACCAACAGTCTCATAATGTATAAAAAGAGGAAAATTTATAGAGAAAGGGTTCAAATTTTGAAGAACCTGGAGACTATGCCACTGTATTCTTGATAAAACTATTGATTAATGAAAGAATCAGAATTTTTCCACACATTGTTGGGTATGATTTTGTAACTTTTCTGTTGTGTGTCGCCATATGTCTTCTTTCCTTTAAGTATGGTAATGAAGTTGTAGGTCTTTGTTTACTTATGTGAATGAAGTTAAATTTCCTTAAAAGAGCACTCCTATACTTGAAGTTCCTACCTCTGCAATTCTTCTAAGTTACAGATAGTAGTTTATGTAAAACAACATATTGTCTTTAACTTCCCTAAGTGTCACAGATAATAGTTTATGTGTAAAACAACATATTGTCTTTGACTTCTTTAAGAATTCTTCATTTAGCATTTATATTCATCAATCAAATGGCATTCTGGGACTTTCATGTCACCTAAGTATTGAGGGTTTAAAACTAGGTCTTTCAAGTCCTTCATTTGAGAATACAACATGCAACTAAGTGACATAAACAATAAACATTAGTGTCTTAAGCACACTTTCTACACAGCCAGGAAATTGGTTTCTTAAGGGACAACATTAATTGGCATTGTTGCTGGGGAGAGAAGACAAGAACACTTTTCCATGGGTTTTTAATATTTTCCTCTGGTTGTTCAGTGAGGAGAAAATATTTGGCTGTATTGAACAAAAAATAATAACTCTAGCTACAAAAATGCCCCATACAAGGTCAGATACCTCACAGTAGAAAGTTCAAGCCCTTTCAGACCTTGAGAGGCTAGTTTCCAAGAGGGTTGGAAGGCCAAAAACTCCATTTACACCAAGTCCTACATTGTCTGCACCTGAAAATAGTTCAACTCATTTTTCATCCAAACATTCACTTTTATTTGACCAAGAGTCGCCTTTTACATCCACTTCATTTCAAGAACAGTCTTTAGAGCCTGTTTCTTTCTCAATATCTGCTATAGTTATTCAACCTGAACCTATAGCTACATTATCACCTTCTCATACTCCAATTACTCCTTAGTCAAGTTCCACATTTACTAGTAATCAAGGTTCAGTAAGTTCAGGAGCAAACATGGCAACACCTGCATTCTTGATGAATAGGTATGAACCTATTCAATTTCCACAACAGTTGAATCAAATGCCACAGGAATACTTGAAGATCCTTCCTCATTTCACAAGGGAGGATGAAAAAATAGCAAATAATCATATAGGAGTATTTTGTAATTTTGCAGAACATCTGGATGTTGTTTTAAGACTTTTTGTGCAATCCTTGGATGGAGAAGCAAGAAAATGGTTTAAATGGATTCCTAATAACTCTATTCCTACATGGGAAGAGATGGAGCACCTATTCACCCAGAGATGGGAAGAGAAAAGATACCATGGGTATTCACTCATAGAGTTCAATGCTATTAAGAAGAAACCTGACAAAAGTGTTGTTGAATTCATCAGAAGGTTCAACAAATTATACAATAGTCTTCCAGTGGAGATTAAGCCCCCTCCTTCTGGTGCAAAAATAAGTTTTGCAGGGTCTTTTGAGTCAAATTTTGGATTCACATTGAGGGAAAGAAGATCTGCAACACTTGATTATATCCAAACTGGTGCCTTAGAGATAGAAGCAAATCTGGTGGCTACAGGTAAAGCACCAGAGATATAACTATCCAAGATAAGGGAAAGGCTAAACTGGAATCCTCTCAAAGTCAAACATTAGAGGATATGAGTAATGTAATTAAAAATTTGTCAAATAAATTGATTAAATTAGATTTGGAGACTAAGAATTCTCAGAGGCAAGCACAATAGAACAGAAACTTTAATCCTCAGTATAGAAGACAACCTTTGCAAATTTTGCAGAAGGAGAGGAAAGATCAAGATCAGGTTAAAGCACCACTTTACTTAGAGGCAGATCCTGATGAAGTACCAGAGCATTCCAGGGACCATGATGATCAGATTTCTACATTGTATGCAGTAGATGAAGATGAACTAGGTGTTGAGGGAGAAGAATATGATAATGTTGAAATAGATGTCATTTATGATGTGAGTGAAATTGACGAGTATTGGAAGCAGTTTTCTGATTTTATGCAAGCAGAATTACATAAGAAATATGACTTGAGATCAAGGAAAAGATCTAGAAGTCAAGAAAATGAAGGTGAGCAGCAAGTTCCAGCTCCCTTATAGAAGGCGACTCCACAAGAACCACAACCTGCAAAACAATTGAATAAAGGAAAGCAGTAGAAGAATACAAATAACAAGACTCAAATACTTCAAGGTGAGTATTCTCAAGATACAAGTGAAAAAAATCCTTTAGAAAAGCTTGTTTCCATTCCACAAGAGGATTCAGTGATGAAGAGAAGTGAAGATGAAAATGAAAGGAATACTAAATAGGTTCATGTGTTTCGTCTTACAAAAGAATTAGAAAATATCATAATTCAAGTGCCCCTCACAGAGTTGGTCAAAACACCAGTTTATCAGAGAGAGATTGTTAAGTTTATCAATCTAAGAGAGAATGTGAATGTAAATGACACTATGAATCTGCGAGAAGATAAACCAGTAGTGGTTTTTGGTCCACATGTGGAGGAGGTAGATTCTTCAACGCCTCCTTTCGACATTTCTTTATTGATTCATGATTTCCTCTTGCATAATTGTATGTTTGATTCGGGAGCTTCACATAACCTAATGCCATTATCAATGATGAAACAACTAAACCTACAAGTTACTAAACCTTACAGAGACCTGTATTCTTTTGATTCAAATAAATTCAAGTTTCTGGGGGTGATAAAGATATGGTGGTGTCACTAGCCCAGATCCTAGCTAGAAGCTTGGTAATGGATGTAGTGGTAGAAGATACCCCCGCTAGGTTTGGAATGTTGCTATCTAGGTCATGGGGGGCTAAATTGGGTGGTGTTTTAAAACTGGATTTTACTTATGTTGTCATACAAATTTTTGGTGTAGAAAAAAGGAGGTTGTACAAAGAAATCAGATTTGTAAAAACAATCACAAAAAATGGAGCAAGTAATTCACCTGTAAATAGCCAAGAGAAAGATGACTTTTCTTGCTTCGTGTTGCATGACAATGCAGAATTGGCTAAAGATAATCAGAGGTAGCTTACTTCAGCTAGTGTAAATACAAAGTTGCAAATAGAAGGGGTGTGGAAGTGCTTCTTTGATGGAGCCTATTCTAAAGAAGGATCAGGTGTTGGTTTCCTTCTAATTACACCTGGAGGTAATATGTTCCCTTTTTCTTTTAAATTGGAGTTCGAAGCAACAAATAATGTGGCACAATATGAATCCTTGATCATTGCTCTGCAAACAACAAAACAAATGGGAGTCCAGTCAATTTCTATTTTTGGAGATTCAGAGCTGATTATAAAGAAAATAAAGAACCACTGTCAAACAAAACACCCTAGGCTTAGGACATACAGAAATGAAGTGTGGGATTTGGTTGAGAACTTCTTTGAAGCTTTCAACATTCAGTTCATTCCGAGAGACGGAAACAGATTAGCAGACTCTTTGGCTGTGGCTGCTAGTACTTTTAGGCCTCCTATTAATCCAAAGCTAAGATATGAGGTTGAAATGAGGCATGGGCCTTTTGTTCCTGATAATATAAAGAACTGGCAGATTTTTGAAAATGATCAGCAGATTAAGGAATTATTGACTATGATTGAATATTTGTAGGGCACAGAGATTGATCAAGAAGAAGATGAAGCAACAAAAGCTACAGAAGTAAGTGGTTTGAAAAATTATGTAGTTAATAAAAAAATATTCAATTGGAAGATAATACTCTGCCAAGGGGACTTGTCCCTCTTAAAAGACTTTTTAACTCCAATGATGTAGATGTTAGTTCAGAGAAAATTCCACAGGATGAGAAAATTCAAGATCACAATATTGGAACTCAGGAGGAGCCCAGGTTAGTCAAATTATTTAATGGAGTTCCACTTAATTACAAGGAGAGATATAATAAGCTTTTCAAGGACTATATTGATGTTTTTTCTTGGTCCTATGAGGATCTTAAAACATATGATGTAAGTAGTATTCATTACAAGATTCCCTTGGAAGAGGGGATTAAACCATTTAAGCAGAAACTTAGACATATAAATCCTCTACTTTTACCATCGATTGAGAAAGAAGTCAAAAAGCTACTTGATGTCAAAATAATAGTTCCACTCTGGTGCTCTGATTGGGTGGCCAATTTAGTGCATGTAAGGAAGAAAAATGGATAAATAAGGCTATGTGTGGACTTTAGAAATCTAAATAGGGCTTCCTTAAAAGATAACTCTCTGTTACCTAAAATGGATCATGTGCTACAGAAGGTAACAGGATCATTCAGGATGTCAATGCTGGGTGGGTTTTCTGGGTATAACCAGGTGGTTTTTTATGAAGAAGAATAGAAGAAGACTGCATTCACAACACCTTGGGGAACCTTTATGTATGCTTAAATGCCTTTTGGGTTGATGAATGCATGTGCTACATTTCAGAGGGCTATGGACATTGCTTTTGTGGGTGATAAGTTTGTAGTGATATACTTGGATGACATCACTATTTTCTCTAATTTTGATGAGGAGCATTTCGACCATCTTAAAAAGACTTTTGAGAAATGTAGAAAATTTGGGCTTTCCTTGAATCCTAAGAAGTCTATTTTTGCTCTAGAAGAAGGAAAACTGCTAGGGCACATTATTTCTAGAGATGGAATGAAGATAGATCCATCAAGGGTGCAAGTTGTGTAGAAAATACCCCTGCCTAGGAGTAAGAAAGACATTCAAAAATTTCTGGGAAAGATAAACTTTTTAAGGAGGTTTGTGTCCAATTATGCTAAAATTGTAAAAGAAATTGCTAATATGTTGAAGAAGGAGAATGAAGTGCATTGGACCAAGGAAGCCAAAGATTCATTCTCCAGAATTAAAGAAGCATTACAAGCAGCTCCAGTTTTAATTAGCCTTGATTATCAAAAGCCTTTTCAAGTTTTTTCATTTGCATCACCTAATTCAATAGTTGTTGTTTTGTTACAGAAGAATGATGAAGAAAAGGAGCAATCGGTTGCTTTCTTTAGCAAGATTCTCAGAGATGTTGAGCTAAAGTACAATATTCTTGAAAAACAGGTATATGCTTTGGTAAAATCCCTAAAGGCCTTCAGGACTTATGTGTTGCAGTTATAGATTATTGCTTATGTGCCAAATGTTGCAGTAAAGGATGTCTTAGTCCAAAGTGAAGTGGAAGGCAAAAGAGGAAAATGGATAGCCAAGATCCAAGAGTATGACCTGGACATAAAGCCCACAAAGTTAGTGAAAGGTCAGGGCTTGGCAAAGATGTTGACAGAGTCAAATTTTCAGGCATTGGGAATCAATTTGCTAACACCTGCAAATGAGGAGATAATTGAAGAAGGTGAAGAAAAATCAAATCCAGGTATGAAGATCAAGTATAAGTTTTTATGTTCATAATGCTACAAGAATATAGTCCATTATTTATGTTTTCTCTCTTGTCCTCAATATTTGGATAGAACAAAATATAGAGCATTAAAGATCAAAGCACCGCCATATGTGATTGTTGAGGGTAGATTGTATTGGAAGGATCCTATGGGAATTTTATTGTTATGTTTAACAAAGGATGAATTTACAGAGACCATTAAAGATTATCATGAGAATTTATGTGGTGGACATTATAGTTGGAAGGCTACTGCACATAAAATCCTCCAGGAATGGTTTTATTGGCCTACTCTATTTGGTGATACATATAAGTTTGTCAAAAGTTGTCAGAAGTGTCAGTTTTTTGTTGAGAAGAAGAGGCTAGCTCCCTTGCCTTTGATCCCAATCTTCATAGAAGAACCATTCAAACAATGGGGACTAGATTTTGTTGGAGAAATTAATCCACCTTCAAGTGGACAACACAAGTGGGTTCTTACAACTACTGATTATTTCACCAAGTGCGTAGAAGCTATACCTACTAAAAGGGAAAATGACCAGGTGGTGATGAAGTTCTTAGAGGAAAATATTTTGAGCTGATTTGGATGCCCTGACAAAATCATAACAGACAATGCTCAAGTCTTCAGTTCAAGTAAGTTTGTTTCTTTTTTCCAAAAGTATAATGTTATTTTATCTCATTCAACAATTTATCATCCATAGGGAAATGGATTGGTTGAATCTACTAACAAAATATTGATGAAGATCCTTAAGAAAACAATTGTAGAGAATTAGAAAGACTGGGATTCTAAGTTAAAGTTTGCTCTATGGGTTCTCAGAGTGACTACAAGAAGATCTACAGGCAAATCACCTTTTCAATTAGTGTATGGAACTCAAGCTTGTTCCCTAGTCAGCTTGTGAAGCTTGTGATTGCAATGATTCAGGAGGAAAAAGAAGAACCCAATGCTATGATAAGAAGGTGCATAAGGTAGTGGAATTAAGTGAAAGCAGGGATAAGGTAAGAGACAACTTGATTATGTATCAATCAAAGACGAAGGGTATTTTTTACAGAAATGCCAAAGAAATTAATTTTAAAGTTGGAGACCTGGTATTAAGGTGGGATACTAGAAGAGAAGATAAGGGTAAACATGGGAAGTTTGATCCTCTCTGGTATGGCCCATTCAAAATTAAAGAAGCAAGGACAAATAATACATTCTTCCTAGAGAATCTTAATGGTGAATCTTTACAGCCGCCTATCAATGGGTAGTACCTCAAACATTACTTCCATTTTTGAAGCACAAGCATCCTATCATTATAGATACCAAAGTGAATTCATTGTAGAAATTCCATAAAATTTAAATTGGCTAAGCAATATGTGACTCCATGCCCGAGGTGAAGGCACTTCTCTGTGGTTCTTAGTGCTTCTATGGCAAAAGAACTATCCCCAGGTGGACCCAGATGTTGTAGCATCCATTGTCCTTTTAATTTTCTTTTCAGTTTTATTGAAAAAAAAAAAAAAAAAAAAAAAAAAACAAAAAAACAAATATTGTGTTATAGCGGAAATAAGAGGAAATGCGGAAATTTGAAAGAAATGACTCATTTTATATTATTAATGACTTTTGAATGTGAGAAACCCGCGAGAAGATCTGAGTCGTCGGCCTGGAAGGTAACAGATCCGACGGTAATCACGTGGTTAACAAGCACAAGGGTTAATTCAAAATAGGACGCGATAAATTATAATTTGGAGTTAAAATCTTAGTTAATCAGGGTCGTCTACTTGAAGGCAGCTGATCCGACGGATATTGCGTCGAAAAGTGAACGGGTTTTATTTTAAATTTTGGACCTGATAAATCTTTTAAGCACAGTTTAGTTTCCTATTGGGTCCGTGGGGAAGTCAAAGGCTTGTGGAAAAAGCGAACATGATAAGGTTTTGTTCAATAGATTTAAAGTCTCATTGAGTTCCGAAGGATCAGACCGTCCATTGAATGGGTGATCAGATGGTGATCGTGCTCAAATTTGCGTGTGGGTTAACGGCTCAGGTGGACCCCATATGTAATGAATTGGGGCTTAATTCCTTTGGTTTCAAACGACGGTGATTGGTTGTGTTTCCTTGTGTTTTGGCCAATCACAACACTTCCGATATGTACATGGGCCCATAACCCACAAGTCCAGACACAGAGTTCTTTTAAAGTTGCAGTTTGTTGTGTTAAAACAGTCTAACTGTCATCAAGACGTCTACAGGGTTACAACTTGCAGAATAAAACTCAAACCACGTACTCAAGCCACAGATTCGAACAACGAACAACCATCACCTTCTAATTTATGTTACCTCTCATTATTTTGTTTTCTTGAGGAGAATGAGGTGTCTTTTACCCTCTATTGTAATATTTTGTAATAACTTTTACTTTAGACAGTTAGAAAATAGCTAAGCAATTTGACAGTTTTGGTGATTACCAGCTATCTCATAATGTATAGAAAGAGGAAAAATTACAGAGAAAGGGTTCAAATTTTGAAGAACCTAGAGACTATGCCATTGTATTATTGATAAAATTGTTTATTAATGAAAGAATTAGAAGTTTTCCACACATTGTTGGGTATGATTTTGTAACTTTTCTGTTATGTGTCATCATATGTCTTCTTTCCTTTAAATATGGTAATGAAGCTACAAGTCTTTGTTTTCTTATGTGAACGAAGTTAAATTTCCTTAAAAGAGCGCTCCTATACTTGAAGTTCCTACCTCTACAATTCTTCTAAGTTACTGATAGTAGTTTTTGTGTAAAACAACATATTGTCTTTAACTTCCCTAAGTGTCACAAATAATAGTTTCTATGTAAAACAACATATTGTCTCTGACTTCTCTAAGCATTCTTCATTCAGCATTTATATTCAAGAATCAAATGGCATTCTGAGACTTTCATGTCACCTAAGTATTGAGGGTTTAAAACCAGGTCTTTCAGGTCCTCCATTTGAGAATACAACATACAACTAAGTGACATAAACAATAAACATTAATGTCTTAAGCAAAATTTCTACACAGCGAAGAAATTGGTTTCTTAAGGGACAACACTCTCCAAGTACCATTTCACTATTCAACTACTCTCTCCATTAGCATGGAGGAAATGCTCATCGTTAGGTAGCCTTTCATGTATTTTCCATTATAAATAAACTTCACTATAGTTGAATAATTGCATGCCTTCTTCAAAGAAGTGCACCAACTACTTTTTTTTCCTCGCTTTTGATGTATATGTCTTCAAAGTTCTAATTTTTTCAAACTTCTAATTGTAAAATTTGCCTCGTATTGAAATGTAGCTACCTAAATAAATATTTGATGCTATCATGGTTAGTGTCTAACTCAAAATTTTTACTCATAAGATAATGTTCACTCATTTTCAATGTATACACAAGTAGTTGCAAATCATATGTTAAGTAGTTAAGCTCATAATCCTTGAACTTCCTTCGCTTTATCGTAGCCCCGAGAATCTCTTTTATTTTTCTTAGATGAGTAAAAAAAATAACCACCTACCCAAATTTTTATTTCCTAATCTCGTGAGTTTACTTTTAGATTACCTTTAATCTTCAAGGTTGGAGCTTTTGTAATTTTTGTTTCATAATTTCATGTAATAAGAAACTCAATGTTTGATTTCACATTCGTTTTTTTTATTTTATTTGAATTTTCTCAGTTTTTATGTTAGTTTACTATTTTTGTTATGATAATTATTATTGTTTTTTGAGTTTTTCTACTTTTGCTTGTTTTAGCTTTGGATTGGATATGTAAGTTTTGATCTCCTTTTGTTTTAATTTTGATTACATCCATTATATTTCATAGGTCATATATTGGTGTGTAATTTACTTTTAATGCATTAACTAGTTTATAATTTTTTTGTTTTTTTTTGTTTCATTTCTTAATGTTGAGGCTACCATCTACTCGTTGAGAACTTTTTAACGATACAATTTTTTTCTTATTCAAAGTTCCAAACAAGAAGTTATAGCTCTTAGAAGTTTTATAATATCACCATGTTTTGATGATGTGGCAGATGACATGCCCCATGGATCCATGTGATATACTTTTTAACGATACAATTTTTTCCTTATTCCAAGTTCCAAACATGAAGTTATAGCTCTTAGAAGTTTTATAAAATCACCATGTTTTGATGATGTGGCAGATGACATGCCCCATGGATCCATGTGGTACCCTGATTGGTCAAGTGACATGGCATGATGACAAAGTAGGTGACATGGTATGTTGACAAAGTAGGTGATGAGGCAAGCTGACTAGGCAAGTCACTCCAGCTAGATCTAGGCCTCTAATTTTCATTTTTATTATTTACTTGATGCCTCTAATTTTCATTTTTTATTATTTACTTATTTACCTTTTTTATCTCATTTGTTTTTTTCAGAGACTTTTTATTTATTTTATTAACTCATTTTTGGGTTTATTAGCATATCAGGATTTTGGTTATGTCGAATGGACCTAAGATATGCATGTGTTGGTGGTCAAAACATTAATATAGGCTCCACATTCTATTCCTCCACTAGCTTCACATACATATTATTATGAGTGACAAAAGGAATATAACCACCATGAAATACCTTTTCACAATACATGTGGGATAAAGAATTAACCCATAAATCAAATATTGTGAATTAATCTACAAATGAAATCAATGGTTGTTGAATGCTACTTTTCAAGAGCCATATCTTGAGTTAAGCAAGAAACTCAAGAGATTAGGCAAGAAACTCATGAAATTAGGCAAGAAATAGCTCGTTGGAAAGTTGGAAATATGAGGAACATTTTGTAAAAATATTTTTTCTAAATAAATAGTCAAAATGCCCCAAAAATATGGTTTTAAAATGTCCCATGAATTTGTTAAAGAAAAGGCCAAGAAATTATAAAAAATAAAAGGAGAAAATAGTAAAACTTAATAGCTCTATCTTATGTGATTTTATTTACAAATTGATTTTATGTTGAAATTTCTATTTCACTTTAATTTATTAATAATTTCACTTAATTTTTAACAATAAATTTATAAGTGAAATACGATGGACAAAATAAAATAATAAAGATTTATTTCAAATATTGGGATTTTGCTAATCTCTTTTAACTAACTCTTTTGTTAACACAAATTTTATATTAATGATTTCTTAATTATCATAGAAAAATACAAATTATAATCCTAAATAAATGAGTTAGCAAAATACTTTAATTAATATTTCTCTTATTATTTCTTTTTTTTTGTTGGGTAAATGTTGTATTTCCTTCTAAAATGGAATGTACACATATATGGTAGATATTTTAGGCACATTTTTCACTTAGAAGACTAAACCATAACCAAAAGTGCACTCTTTATAGAGATGCATAAGATATCAAAATGTTCAAAAAGGCTAAAAAGTACTATACAAACTAAAAAAAGAGTTAGATTGGTCATTAAGACAAACTGTGAGATATTAATGCAAATAATTTGGAGCATGGCATAAAGCTAAGAAGATTGATAAAAGTCAATGGCTACAACCTGAATAGGGTCTCTATTATTTCCAGGGTTGTTGCTTATCCAGGGAGGAATACCAAGGTGTTGCTCAATGCACTCAACGCATTGGTCCCATTAGAATTCGGTAAAGGAGAAACTTCAGATACCAATATAAGTCAATGGTGTACATGTATTGGTTGAAGTGGTCGTGCATGTGTCCAACATCTAGCATCAAATCAAGCAGTTCAATGAGAACCTCAGTGTTCGAAAGTTGTTGATGTTGGGAGGCTTCTTCCCGTTCTATGCAACCTAGCTCTTCTTGGATGGGGCTTGGGATGCGATCCTGAAACCTAGCATTTGTTTTCTCCGGGTGATGGTGGGTATTAGAACGACCCCAAGAAGTCGGCTCTTGATAATAAGTTTCCCCTTAGTGGACACATGCATGCTAATGAGAAATAGTGAAGGGCTCGAAAAGGAAATGCGACCAAGTTGACAGGGAGAAAGTAGAACAAGCAACATATCAAATGAGAGGAGCCACGTGAGGTGGATATGAGGCTAGGTGGCAGGGACTTAGATGAAGACAAGATTCCATAAGGGTGAAAGCAATTGATAGGCCACAAGGAGGTAGAGCAAGCTCAAGAGGAGGCAAAAGGGAAAACACCAGGCCCATCAAAGAGGCGAGAAAGAGAATGTGTGAGTCTGCAAGAGATAGATCAAAGAAGAAAGTCAATGCCTCGAGATCTAGGCGAGAATTGCTTGAAAAGTGCTCAACAAGTATATTATCCAGCGGAAAACTAGTAATAGGTTCAAAAGCATGAATAAAAGCTAGGCAAAGAAAGGGATGTGAACCAAAAACGATCAAGAAAGCTCCCATTGAGGAGGGCCAACACCAAACAATATTTTATGTTGATGACATTCATGGGGGACTTGAGTCAGAAGTTGTTTCCTGCACAATAATTTGACATAGAGAAAGGAACAACAATGTCATACTAGTGTGCCAGATAAACAATTAGAAGGTGACCGTGGGTCTCCAATTAAAGGGTGTAGAATTACCAATTCTGGAATAACAACTGAGTATTGAGAGCAAAAAAATAGGGCTTGGCCAAGGCTCACAGAAGTGGCCTAGCTAGTGCCCTTGAATTGTATTTTGGAGAATCGTGGGGGAGGCTACAAACAAAGAAAAGTGATGGCCATATGCTCTAAAGGAGAGTTGCATTGCAAAGGGTAGAGGTGCGAGATATATTACGATGAGAGTATTCACCACATAAGGCAAGACTCAACAAACCTGGAAAGGCGCCAGGAAATCAATGCAGCAAGGGTGATCGAGCATGACAACATATGATCGACAACGAGTTCACATGAGTGGGGTCTAAATATCTGGAGAGCCATAAAGACACAATTACGGGGGAATGTTGCCATGTCCCCCAACTATTTAGCTAGTTGGTATGGTGGTATCTCCCTCGCTACCTACTGTTAGGTCCCTATAATACTGTTGATTACCCCATTACTATTGTAGTTGTATCCCTTCTTAATATTTTTGAGCCCCTATTGTCCCCATATTTTTATTATTGTGCCCCATAGAATCCCTCTATTGTTATTTTTGTGG
>APFE031642036.1:54364-71423 GCA_000404065.3 Pinus taeda
CTTTATATTATTATTGTTAGGTCGGCTAGGTTATATTGTGACTCCATAGACTCCTATATATAGAAAGGAGGTTTTGTCATTTGAATCATCCTGTTCATTTGTGTAATGTAAAGGAGCTTGCCCCCTCGAAGAGGCTGAATTCTAAGGCGTTGATCTCTCTTTTCTATCTTTTTTTGAGCTAGTTTCATAAGAGCGAACTTGTATGAAGTGCCACGTGCGTGTGTCCAACATCTAGCATGCAATCAAGCAGTTCAATGAGAACCTTAGTGTTCGAAAGTTGTTGATGTTGGGAGGCTTCCTCGCGTTCTATGCAACCTAGCTCTTCTTGGATGGGGCCTGGGATGAGATCCTGAAACCTAGCATTTTTTTTCTCCAGGCGATGGTGGGTACGAGAACGACGAGAACGACCCCAAGAAGTCGGCTCTTGATAATAAGTTTCCCCTTAGTGGACACATGCATGCTAATGAGAAATAGTGAAGGGCTCGAAAAGGAAATGCGACCAAGTTGACAGTGAGAAAGCAGAACAAGCAACATATCAAATGAGAGGAGCCACGTGAGGTGGATATGAGGCCAGGTGGAAGCGACTTAGATGAAGACAAGATTCCAGAAGGGTGAAAGCAATTGATAGGCCACAAGGAGGTAGAGCAAGCTCAAGAGGAGGCAAAAGGGAAAACACCAGGCCCATCGAAGAGGCGAGAAAGAGAATGCGTGAGTCTGCAAGAGATAGATCAAAGAAGAAAGTCAATGCCTCGAGATCTAGGCGAGAATTGCTTGAAAAGCGCTCAACAAGGATATTATCCAACGGAAAACTAGTAATAGGTTAAAAAAACATGAATAGAAACTAGACAAAGAAAGGGATGCGAACCAAAAACGATCAAGAAATCTCCCATTGAGGAGGGCCAACACCAAACAATATTTTATGTTGATGACATTCATGGGGGACTTGAGTCAGAAGTTGTTACCTGCACAATAATTTGACATGGAGAAAGAAACAACAATGTCATACTAGTGTGCCAGATAAACAATTAGAAGGCGACCGTGGGTCTCCAATTAAAGGGTGTAGAATTACCAATTTTGGAATAACAACTAAGCATTGAGAGCAAAAAAATAGGGCTTGGCCAAGGCTCACAGAAGTGGGCTAGCTAGTGCCCTTGAATTGTATTTTGGAGAGTCGTGGGGGAGGCTACAAACAAAGAAAAGTGATGGCCAAGGGTAGAGGTGTGAGATATATTAGGATGAGAGTATTCACCACATAAGGCAAGACTCGACAAAGCTGGAAAGGCGCCAGAAAATCAATGCAGCATGGGTGATCGAGCATGACAACATGTGACCGACAACGAGTTCACATGAGTGGGGTCTCAATATCTAGAGAGCCATAAAGACACAATTATGGGGAATGTTTCCATGTCCCCCAACTGTTTAGCTAAGTGGGATGGTGGTATCTCCCTCGCTACCTACCCCCTCCTCCCCTCCCCCCACCTTTTGCAACATAGGCATTCCATTTGGAATTCTTATTAATTCATTTTTAAAATAATAGTGATTTATTTTAAATAATAATCTTTTTTAATTCAATTTTTTTGTTCACATGTAGTTATTATATTAATGGTATTTTAATTATTTTATGAAAATAAAAACTATGATCCTAAATAAAGAAATGAGTTAGCGAAATACTTTAATTAATATTTCTCTTATTAATTCATTTTTCTTTATTGTGTTGAGAAATCTTTCATTTTAATGATAATATTAACACATATCTTTCTAAGATTTAAGTATCAAAAATATATTTAAATTGTTTTGTGTGGGCGATAAGTGGAAGAAGAAGAAATAAAATAATGATTTAAGAAATATTATATTTGATTTAATAGCATTTTTCAAGAAAGAATATCAAAGGATGAATAAAAAGAGAAAAATAATTGCAACCAAAGAAGAGAAAAAAGATTAATTATTAAAAACAACTCTTTCTACGTCGAATGAGAGGAATTAACCAAGGAAAAATCTTTGAGACTAAGATTAAACTCCTCTCATTTTGTGGTAGAGGATTTTCCAAGGTTGGATCAGAGGGATCTAGATGTCACAGTAGTCAAATTATTCTTGTGAAGGGCTTGGATTTCTTTCTTGCATTGTGAGAAGATATTTTTTTGCTATGGACAATATTTTTTTTGTATTCAACAAGATATTTTTTTTGTTAAACAATTGTAAATTTTGAATTATAACTTATGCATTTCTCCTAACTTTCAATAAAGAGTTTGCAACTTGCATTTATTTGAGAAGGCTAATTGTGTTTGAATTGCGGACGCATTTTACTTATTACTATGAAAGTGATTGAAATTGTTAATTCATGTGTTTGTTTGTGATTCATTGTTATTAGAAATTTTTTTGTTTTAATGAATGCAAATGTCAAATTTGTGAAAATGAAATCTTACTTTTTCCAAATAACTATTTATCTAAAAAAATAATGATATTAGTTTGTGTTATGTCATTGAGTAAACAAATTTCTTCTTTTATACAATGACAAATCTTTTGTTTCATATTTGATATTATTTAGTCTTACTCTTGTTAGGGGATAGATAATATATTATAATAATAGTTAGATTTGCATTTAAATCATTATAGGTTATATTTACTTAATTTTATTTCATTAAATTAGATCATCTTTAAGTCGATTTCAAAACCCTTTAAGTCGATTTCAAAACCATTTAGTGGTAATTGGGCCCATATATTCGTGGTTTCTTGTTGTAGGAGAAAATTTTCCAGCTGTCAATAAATTCATATCATATGACATGGTATCCTTACATGAGAACTATCCATAGTCATTAGCCATTCATTACCATTTTGGGATTTATATAGCCAAAGAAATCCCTCTATAAAGCATAATAAAGGAATACTTTCTTTGTCATTGGAATCTAGATAACCAAAAAAAGCCTTCTTTAAAGCACAAATTGATGCCAAAAAACACCCTCTCTAAAGCATGACTTGAAAATTCTTTTTATATTTACAACTTTTTCATTGGTTTGGAAAATCTGAAGATGGAATAGGGTTTATGTAGTCAAACATCATTGATCATTAGATAAAATGTCATAAGGATTTTGTGGGGTTATTGAAAGGTAGCCATATTCCAAGTAATAAAAAGTTGAGGGTAAACATATTCGAAGAATGAATTCTCTTTGGCAAAAAAACAAGCTTTAATGAGAATTCCAGTTACTATAAAAACAAAATGGAAGATGTAAAATGAAATATGGAGGAAACTCAATTTCACCAAAGTAGTTTGCTTTAAGTGGTAGCTCTATAACTTATAAGCACCTTATTCAAGATGCTCTTCACAGAAATTGGTATAGTGGCATTCCCTAGAATGTCTTTTTTTAATATTGTTCATTTAATGTAATTACGTAGAACATGGAGTTTAATCTTAAAGGATTCTAGTTTGGACTTAAATATATTCTTATGTCTTAATGATGTGAACAATTGTTATAAGTTGACATACAATATAACTACTTGGGTTTAGAGGCAAGACTATACTTTAGCATGGAGATATAGAGAATAGACAATTTCCAAGATACTTTGCTGAAATTAGATTGACAGATTTGCTAGACCTGAAGTATACTTTCCAAATTTGTTTTGGTTTCCTTTAAATGTGGTATACTTTTCTAATTTATTTTAGTTTCCTTCCAACGTTAAGTCATAGAAAAGAATGAATCTTAGTTCTTGGGATATGTCGATGTTGTCCCACATAAATTTGTTAATGAATCTCCAAAGAATTTAGTGTGAACGGAAAAGTTATAGACCACTAGGTCAATGAGATCCTAGATTTTTGCTTGCTTTGTTTGATAAAACTCTTTAAATGAACTTACGAGTTGTCAATGCAAAGGGGAAATTGTCATTGAATTCAAAAAGGGTTTTTCTTTATTTTACACTTGACATGTTATAAGAGATATCATGCAGATATTGCTCTCTTGCATTGTCTATTTAGTGACTAAACTTTTTTTAATTCAAACTTGACAATGAACTCTATAGTTACCCTAGGATGAAATAAAATATTTTCAAGACTTTTTAAGCATAATGTTGGCCAAATTTAGAATTAAGCCACGAAGTCAAAGATTTAGTGGAGTGTAACAAAACCCCTTGGCGCAAAATATTTACATGCAAAAGCCAAGGGCTAACCCCTTCAAATATTTATAAAGGTATTGGTACAGGGTGATGAATTGAAATACAAGAGAGCTCATACTCTACCTTGAGTTGAAGGAGTTGCAAAGAGACCATCCTACACCCCCTAATGTTTTATGTAGGGCTAAGTTACAAATGTTGAGAGCCCCTATGTGCCCAAAGTTTTGGGCTTTAATTGGGCTTAGAAAGATTCCATCCTTTCCCCTCAAAAAACTTAACAATCATGAGCCTGGGCCACAAAGAAGCTATCCTCCACTTGAAGTTTTTGTTATCTTAATGTGAAAGGTAGAGGAATTTTTCACTTCTCCATATAATTTTTCCTTCACACCACACTCCGCTTCATATTCTACCTAGATAACATCACCTTCGCTTGGGGCAAAGGATAAGGTAATCAATCTTTCCTTTCCATGTGTTGTCTTAACTACATATGTATCTACAACACAATCTTAAACACAAATTTTCACCACCACAAATTATAACCAATGTTTGAATGCTATGTGGGGACCAAATGATGATGTAACTCATGGGTTTATTAACAAGGGGGAATATTGATAAGCGGCATGGAGCTCCAACATTATGGACGTAAAATTTACTTGTGGATGGGAATGAGGTTTATGGATAAGCTCACACCCAAAACTTAGATACAACGGGAAAATGTTTTTTCTTATTGTAAAACATATACATTTTTTTTCACCCAATGCACATGATAGAAATATTTGAATCTCAAATCTAACAAAGGATAACTGAGCAATAATATGACCATTGTAGTGTTTATTTCCAAAGGCCATAGCTTTGACAACAATGGACCAAATCAATTAAACGAGAGCTCATTAGGTAAAGACGTTGATGTGAATTGCATCACTAGCAATAATGACAAAGTTGGTTATAATTGAATTTTCTCATTGAGTGAGCAAATATGGAAGTAGAAGAGTATAGTGAGTTTAACAAAAATGGGCAATAATGCCAAATTTATTGGTTTCACCTTTGCTAGTTGATTAATTGACTCATCAAATAAATAAATAATTCCTATGTTATCGAGGAGGATTTTATGAGTTTTATTCTAATGACATTGATAACTTTTGACACAATAAAAAATGATCACTCCATTTGTCATTTATTTATTTTACCAGAAAATTGGGTGTAGATAGCATCAACAAGCTACAAGCCAATACTAGCAAGAACTTGTAACTTTAAAAGGGCCAATACATCCCGACACTCTCCAATCAATGATCATATGGAGGACCCATGTTAGGGGGATGTCTATCACTTGCGACTCATCACCATGGACAAATATTAATTAATCAATTTGTCATATATTAATTACTTAAAACAAAAAGGGATGAAGAGTTAGAACCCTAGATCTTCACCCCCCATACTTGGATGTGTTATTTTACCAGCATAGATCCATCTTAAATAAGGATCTAACATGACCCGAGAGGGATCCAATTTCTTCACGTGCAAATTTTTTATGAGCCAACATTATTTAAAAGTTTTGTATAGTTATTTAATTTTATTTTTTAGATTTTTTTAAATTTATATTTTGGCCGACATGAACAAAATTTCAGCTGTGATGATGGATGGACAACCTTACACATCATACTAGGCTGTCGAATGAGCTTCTTGACTCAATAATAGATGATGTTGTAATTTTCTTTAGGTCATAATCTAAATATGCTAAGAATTGACTTTTTTTCTTTGTTTAAAGTAACGAACAGGAAATCAGCATTTTTGGCCTAAAATGTGGCAAGAATCATTTTAGAATAATGGAATTGCAAGTATCAAATGTTAACATTGCATAATTTAGTTGTAGATTTATTCAAGGGTGTCATATCTTTTTCTACACTAAATTATCAATTTAATTAAGATCTAAAATTGAAAAATTGGCAAAGATTCCTCAATGAATTTCTACAATGGCAAGTTAGAAAATATTACAAAACATAGAACATTTACCTTTCATATTTCTTTCATATTTCTTTCTAATTTCTATATGTTCCATTTTTTGTATTACATATTTCTAATTTCTATATGTTCCAATTTTTTTAATTTTATTACATAACACTATAATGGTTACATAGAAGAGTTAATTGATAATTCTATTTAATAATTACACCAAAGAGTTATATCCCTGGGATGTAAGAATTCATCACAAGTTCAAGTTGTGAATTCCCTTATAAATAGGTTAAAACGGGATAGGTGATTCTCTGATCAATCCCCTATTACTGGTTAGAAGTAGGTTAGAATAGGTTAGAATGGAACATTCTAGTTGGCCAAACTTTGCTCTTATGTCAACCAACTTTGATTAATCAAAATCTCATTTGACTTATTTTTTTCGCTTAATGAATAACGAATCAGAATGTGAAGGGTTATTTTCAATTTTACTTGGATTCAGTGTCGGTATGCCCCATTCGATTCACCTGTCTATTTCAACTAAGGTCCTTGTTAATGACTAATTCACTCCCATCCCCAGTTGATAGACACTAGCCTAACCATGATTGGTTCAATGATATTTCATTGACTTGTAATACGACTTTTCTTACTATGAGAGCTATCCTTTGTCATTTGAATTTAAGTTGCATATGATAGACAATATTCATGGAATCCATACTTGGAAATGTGCCAACTATGTATCGAAAAGAGTGAATGCAAACGTAACGATTGGCATTGCCTTCAGCATTGCACTGAACCTACCCTAATTATGTGGCTTCATATTTAGAAGTGCAAACTTGTGAGCTAACAAGACCCACACAATTTCACTCGAGTGCTTCCCATACAGGCATCTTGTATAAATGAAATACAGTGGAACCAGACATCAATGAGGATATTCGATGCCCAAAGAAGCAACACAGACACTTCCATTCGCTACAATTGAAGGATAAAATACAACCCCGTCATTTCTCTGGAGAAATTACCATTTTCCCTTATCTAGACAGCCTCTATACATTGCATCTCCAACGACCACATTGCTAGCATTTACAACTTGGACATGGCTATCCTAGAAAGTCTTCATAGAAGAGATGCAGATAAGCAATAGACTTCAATCCATAATAGTAAGTGGACATTCACTGCAATCACTGAAAAAGAGTTCCCTCCCCAGTGGTCCTTACCCTATAATGGTCCTTACCCTATAAAAGCCAGATCTTAATCTTATCAAACAATACATTGCTAACGAAGCAATGGTTTGCAAGACATATTTCACTGAGAAGTCGGAACATTTGAGAACACAACGTACAGTGCCGAGTATTTTTAGATAAAATTTGAGAGGCCTATGGCTTCACATATTGAGGCTTCAGATTCTACCCTGTAACAAGGTGCTAAAAGAATGATGGTTTTTCTCAATTCTCCCGTTTAGTAATGTGTGAAAGAATGTGCCTTTCCTACCTGGAAATACTAGATCTAGCGAGAAACCTGTCTGTTGGCCATTCCAAGGGGAAAATGCAACAGGGAAAAAAAGAAAAAAAGAAAAAAAAAAATGAGAAATGGGTGCTGTGCCAAGGAGGTGATCCGTACAGAACGACACAACACAGAGAGATCTGTAAACCAATGGTAAAAGTTTCTGGATCCCAGGAGACTTGCCCTTACATCGTTCCTGAATTTGTTTGGAACTGAATAGCAAGAGGAGGAATGGATGAATGAGTAGACAGATAATGGAAAGCATGAATTTGGATAGCGTGAGGTTGGGAACCTATTCCACGGCTTAACACAAAGGGTTGAAGTGCTGCTGTGTGTGTGGTCATGAAGGAGCTCTAGAAGAGTTCCTGAGTGAAGCCATGCAAGGGCATTACTGTGAAGTGATAGGTTGAATGAACAAGAACTCCAAAGATAGCCCATGGCATAGAGGCTCCATAATCTACCAATGCTGAAGCACAAGAAAAAATTTGATGCATCACAAGATTTTACAGTTTCCAAAACATAACATGAATAAAATATTGAAACAGTGCTTACTTGCAAAATTCGGATGCACTTATCAAAGTGCTCACAGATATTGACAAAACTTGCTGTCATTTTACAGCACTTCGAGAGATTCATTGAGGGGCAATGTACATAGTTCAAAGTAGTTTTAGTATGATGTACTAGAATTGGTTCAATATTATTACCTAGGCGATGTGACAGAACTTTTACCCACTTACAAAAAACATTACTAAAATCTAATTGCATGTTGTATTTTACATAATCAAATAGCGTACATATAGACAAGGAAACGCAGTCACACATTAAGAATCGTACCAAAATTGAACACTTAGAAGGATAGTGTTCTGGGCGGTGAAGCTAACAGTTAGCGAGTACTGCATCAACATTGCTTCTAATTCCTTAGTGTCGACTTGCTGCAATCCATTATATTTGATGAGCTTCATTTCTTTAAGCAAAGATTTACTTGATCTGTCCAGCCTTGTACCAGTGGCGTATCACATGAATGAGTTATACTGGAGATATTTCAGTCTCCCAAACAAGGTTATACAGTCTCCCGAACAATATTATAGATAGCAATAACTATCTCTGCACTTATCAATATTATGATAAGCCACTCCAAGAAGTCAGACTTTCTGTTTTGCAGTATTTCCAGGAAATAGCGAACGTTATGCTGCAAAACAAGGACACAATCAAATCAATTCTGGATTATACTTGAAATTCAAAATGCAATGGAGAAACACAATTTCTCAAGGATAAATCAAGAGCAAAAGAGACCTCTACAAACTTGAGTTTAAAGTCCAAACTGCCAAACCGCTGGGTTAGCTCATATTCATCTCGAAGATACTCCCAAATTTGTGCATAGTTTGCATTTTTCCAGGCAATATCTGACCTGGAACAATTAAGAGGAAGCAAAGGAGATTGAAGTGATGCAGGAAAACAAGATAGCTGGAGATCACATAGAAATCCAATATATCCCTCTAATCAAATCAAATAACAAAGATTAAAAGTGACATTTTGATTCATATTTTTTGAAATGAAAGCATCGAAATTAGAAAAAATATTTTTTCCGGCATTGTCTCCTCAAGAAACCTACAAAGAAAATAGATTAAAATGTGATTGTACCAACGATAGAATAAAATCACAAACTAATTGGGCATATCAGATTCTTCTAATATATCACATCATAACACAATACCAAATCAATGTACAAGAGGCAACTAGTAGAATCACCATGGGATCTTGAAAATCCTGTTGGAAAAAAGAAAAATTATTGCAAAAATCAGATTATCCAAACATGATTCTGGCTTCACACTTACACAAGATTTCCTGTCAGATAATGAACATCGATTAAAATTGTGTTATCTTGTATAGTCTTTATAATGATATTATGACTACACTGGAATAAATTAATAGATGCGCGATAAAATATTGTAAAAACAAAGAGTGTGCCGTCTGTTATACAACTATTTGCACCAATTATAGAATAACCAGTAACAATGATTGGTTCCAACAACCACTTGCAATAGATGATATTTTTTAAAACAGACAGCAACAGTGATCATAGAACACAGAACAAAACTGTTAAATAAAAATTAGCCTGTCAAACCAACCATTAATGTCCCACTGCAGAATAAAGACAAAAAAAAAAAAAAATTGTCGTAAAAAATGAAGCAATCTCAAGATCAAAACTTAAACATATACATGTAACATTGAGAAGAGTAAAGTTTAAGCAAAGAAATATTAATATGTATTATCACAATTAATTCTTGAGACATATTCACAAAATACTCTCCAAATTTCTTGAAATATCTGCACTTCGCAGTGTGCTTATCCCCGTATTTATAAATCTTCTGCAGGACGGGCATTGCATTTAATTTGAACCTGTAAATTGATATGTCGTGGAGATTCTTCACTTTTGTTAGTTTTCCTGCAAACCTAGCACCCAGCACTTAATTCCTAGCAGATCACAGATCTACTGATTAATTGCTCAGCTAGGTTCATTAACACAATAAAAATACAGTGGAAGCAAAATATACCAATTTCAACCACGAAATACATCACACAACAGATTCTACCCAATCACAATTCTTCATTAACTTTCAGAACTTCCTTGGGCTCCCGTCCTAGGCAAAAGGCCCAACTAAGAGAATACATAAAACAATTGGATCTGGTGCAACTGATCAAGCCCTCATTGGCTGATCTGAATCTCCTTGCTGCCCCCTTCCTCAGATCCAGCACACTAGAGTAACACACTCCTCATTGAGATGCCTCTCTCAATCTTGTGCTGCTATATGGTGTGTCTTCTCGTTCTCCTTAGCCTTGCTTTTATAACTTTACATTGAGCTAAAATCCCTAACTTTAATCTCCTATGTGATTGATGGCCGAGATTGGATCTCCCCTCACTTGAGATCCTAGGTTTACTTTAGCTCAATAAGCTAACATAACAATTATGTCTTTTTACTAAGTCTAACTTAGACTAAGTTACAAATGCAACTTATTCACACTAGAGCAAGTGTCCAAGCAGACTTTGGGCGATTTTTGCACACCTAAACACTTAGGCTAGTGTAGAAATATTTCCCTGAGCTACAAACATCAACACTCCCTCTTAGTAAGGGAGGTACTTCTGCCACTAGGAATTGCATCCCCACTTCCATGGCTGCTCCCTCTAAACTAGAAGCCTTCCCTGCCATTTGGTCTGGGAACATCCTCAAAATCCTACTCTCCTTGGCCTCTGATTCACATAAGCCTCTTGTTGCACCCAAATTATCAAAGTTCCAGGTAAGCAGGAGTGCCAGCTTTTTCAACAAGGATCGGATCACATATCAGCAGTCCATGTGTCATAGTCATCCCATTCTACAAAATACATATTGTAAACGATCTTAGTAAAACCTTGAGTCTATGTAACAACCTAGGTAAGCCTATAATTTGATGACGAATTCCATCCTAGGAGGTTTTTTAACCTCACTGATTCCCTGTGTTTTTTGACACGGCTAATCAAAAGAGTTTTTTTTCCTCCAGCTTAAACCCCCAAAGCTAAGGTGAAATTTATTGTCAAATTATTAGGTGAGTACTAGTGTTTTAGTCGAGTCTGATGTAAAAGTGGTTTGGGAATAATTTAAGCTAATTAGCTAAATTATTTTATTACAAATTACTTGGTTTATTAGATCATATTGAATCGCAGATGGGTTATGTGTCTTGAGGGTCAAAGACAAATATATATTCTCTCTTTGAGTCTTGTAAATGAAAAATCATATGTATTAGAGGGTTGGAAAAATAATTAATTCCCTCGTGTAAATTAATTAATTTTTCTGGCAAAATAAAATTAAATCCTAAGCCAAAAAATTAATTTATTAGAGTCAAAATTAAAGTGTCTAGAAAAATAAATTCTCCAAATAGAAAAATTTCTAGGTCTTGAAAGAATCAATTTTTAAAGGTCCATCACCAAGGGAATATTGTCTTTTTCAAAAAAAAAAAATGTAACATTGGACCTCGGTGGTTAATTCAAAGCAGTGTTGATAATATCGCCGAGATATCGGCGATATTCGGAAATATCGCGATTTCGGCAAGCCAATATATCGTCGACAAAATATCGCGATATTTTCGGCTTTTGAAAATATCGCGCGATTTCCAAAATATCGCCGATATTTCGGAAAATATCGCGCGACAATCGAAAATATCGCCCGGTGACTATAAAAAATTTCTGCATGGCCTATAAAAATCTGATTTTGGTTTTTTTTCGTATCATTTTCATTTCTGATCGCTGGAGAAGGAAGGGGAGAGCTATGTGGTTGCTGCCAAGGAGGGTTTGAGCATTCTAGGCCCTAGTATTGATATGCTATTCATGGTAATGTTAAATTCTTAAAGTAAAAGTGACATTCTCCTTAATCTTCATTTTCATCCTTTTACTTAAATTTTTAACATTACCATGAAATGACTCAGGATGTTTGAGAGTGGTTCCGACCTCATTGGATTTCATATGGAGAAAGTAGAATTTTAGATTTCATTCATAATGCAGCAGACTTATCAGTTTTTTAGGATTTCAGGATTGGGAGATTGTAATGTTTCCAGGTGACAGCACATGCCCGGGCTACCCCTGCCACCAATAGAGGACGTGGTCTACCTCCTATAGCTCCTACTTCAAGTTCTTCAGCTTCTAGAGCATAGCAAACTCCACTGCCAACTCCACCAGCACCAGCGTCTACATCTAGAGGGAAAGGGAAAGCTGTGGCATTTTCTCGCAAGAGGGGCAGAGGAAATCAATAGGATTAGACTTTAGTTATTTTCTTATGTGCTTGTAAGTTGTACATGAACAATGAACATTAAATATTCAAGAATCAAGACCAAGCATATCACATTCTAATTTCTAAACAGTAAATTTTGATTCTATTTATTTTTTTAAAGTGAACTATGAACTTTGAGAAGTAATTATATTTTAATTTGATTAGATAAGTTGCAACCTGCAATTTAATATGGATAAAAAACTATATTTCGGTATATATATATATATAAAACGTGTCCCCGGTGTCTTGTTTCCAGGTCGTTGCGTTTCGTATTGAATACTCGTATTTACGTGTCCTCCGTGTCTCGTGTCCTCGTGTCATGTGACTTAGCTTAGACAATATTGATGTATTGTCTCCGTGGAGGGTGGAGTCTGAGGAGCCCCTCTTGGAGGAGTCACCTTCATGGTTAGAGCCAGTGGCAGATGATCCATTAGAGTAGGGGCAGCAAGAGGAGGACTCGGAGTCAGAGGAGCAGCAGCACTCAGAGGAGGAGCAGGAGAAGGAGGAGGAGGACACTGCGAGAGCATTAGCATCAACACCATCTGCTATAGATATAGGAGAGCATAGCTCCATACCTAGCACTCATTATTTGACATTAGGTGCAGAAGTAGGGTCAGGGCCTCCTACTACTAGGGGCAGGCCTGGCAAACAACCCAACATGTTTTCCCATAAAAGGGGGAGAGGGCAGTATTTCAGATAGATAGCTGCTAGTTTTATTTGTTATGCTACATATAACTCATGATGATGAGATACTTTTATATATGTGATGTTATTTGTATTGGTTCTCCACATTTGAGTCCTTGAATGGACAATTATCAGGGATTAGCAGGATTTGGTATCGCCTTTGATGTATCATTTCTATTTGACATCATATATATCAATGTTTTCTTCATATTTATGTGCCAATGTGTTTATTTCATGTTGTTATTGCTTTATATGTTTAAAAATCTTTAAAAAATGAATATATTATGCATTTTTTATGCTTGTCGATATTTGCCGATATTTTGCCGATAAGATATTTTCTGGACCCTCGCCGATATTTTCCCGATACCGATATTATCAACACTGATTCAAAGTCAATTTTTTGAGGAAATTAGCTCTAAATAATTAATTTTGAGGCAATTAAAATGGATTAAATGAAAAATTCGAAAATTCCTCAAAAATAAGAAATCAAGAACAAGATTAAAAGATTTTGAAGTCAAACGCCTCTCCCTTATTCTTCTTCCTCGGACACTGGTTCACATAATGCCCCAGTTCCCCACATTTGAACTTTATCTTAGAGAGCTCCTTTTTCTTCCTCTTCTCTTACTACCCCACAGATGCCAGAGTTGCATCCTCTTTCTTGACCCAGGTTCCTTTGATGTTACTTCCCATCTTGGTCAGTTGTCTGATCTCTTCTTGGCGAAGAGCTACCCACAATTCTTCCCAATCTGGAAGATGTTCTCAGCCCAAAATGCTTTGGACAAACGTCTCCCACTCCTCGGAGATTGCATGCAGGGTGGTCCTCACCATTAACTCCTAATCCAGCGTGGCCCCTATGGAAGTCAGTTGGTCCCGAATCTCCTTCAATCTGTTGAGGAAATGATCTACCTACTCCCCCTTCTACATCTGATACGACTACAACTGATTCTCCAGTAGCATCTTCCTCTGCACGGAAGTGCCCTGATACAATGTCGTCAAGGTCTCCCACATTTACTTTGCCGTATTCTTCTCGGCAATATGCTGGGTCAATTGGGATAGCTACGGTTCTCAAGGCGAAGACCTTGATGCGATATCTATATAGAACGGACGTGATCTTGGCCTTCCAAATAACAAAGTTGGATGCCCCATCCAGCCTATCCTAATCCCTCAGTCCATTCATGACCATCTCTCTACTCTTCTTTTCGACTCCTTTGAGTCTCTACTTCCCTCCTGAAAATTCTCTCTTCGACTCCCTCTGAGTCGCTACTTCCCTCCTGGATGTTCTCTACTAGACTCCCTCTGAGTCTCGATTTCCCTCATGGAAATTCACCTGCCAAACATCGAATCAAACCTTTCTGATCTCCTATGCACCTGCAACACTGATCTGGATTTCTTGGCTAGAAATCCGCCTAGGTAGCGACTCCCTCTACCTTGGTTTTACCCCATTAGGTACTGTTCTATCTCAACGGCAACAACACCCCACCAGCTTCACGCCCCGCAATCTGCCCACAGCTTCCTATGCCCCAACAACTAAAGGACTGAGCCTCTAGGCTCTGCGCAATCCCGAGAAGGTTGATTTGCTCCCTTCGCCAACTGCATCAACCCTCCTGGTCTCTGCGTGGCTCTTCGTGAGCCCCTTCTGCCTTCTTCTGCCTCTGCGTTGACCTCTCTCTGGCTCAAACTAATGACGCAGACCCTCTGCATCAACCCTCCTCTACTGCGTTCTACCTCGGAACAACTTCTGTCACTCGGGACAGCTGTTTCTACTACATATTTTTTGATTCAGCTAGCGCCTTCAGCTCTCCTGTGATCTGCAACACTCCGATACCATGTTGAAATTTCTAAGTATTACCCTTTAGAAATTATATCTGTATTCTCTAGTTTATTTCACCTACTACTTGTTTAATTACTAACAAGTCATTTAACCATATAAACACTGAAATAAACACAATACAGTCTCAACCATATACAGATCAACAGCCGAAAGAAATGAACAAACACACAAGGGACACCATTTTTTTGGACAATTATTCCCGGAAAAAACCCAGCTTGGGAAAACCGATGCAACAATTCTGAGGGTTTTATTATTAAGTAGCTTTTCTGAGTACATTGGGTGCCAAACTAGCTCCCCTGGCAGAGATAAAAAATCTCGCAGTAATACCTCTCTTCGGAAGCAGATATTTTGAAAGTCTGCCCCACGAAACCTTCTCCAGCACAATCTGAAGCACTGCGTCAAGCCCTCTTGGCCTTTGTGTCAGCCTGAAACCCTCTACGTCAGCGCTCTGAGGCTCTGGGCAGCCTCTCTAGCCCTCTGCGTAACTTCTGCAGCCTCTACATGAATGACGCAGGCCCTTCTAGTCTCTATGTAATCACTGCGGGCCTCTGTGTGGCTCCCTTTGTCTCTACATCTGCCTCTCTGCCTCTGCACCGATCTTCCGGTACTATCTTTGCCTCTCTGCCTCGTACTCACTACCCCTCGCTGCGACTCTGGTCACTCGATCAATTTCTCTTAGCAAACCAATTTCTCTTAGCAAACCTCACTCTAGAAAATCAAACTAACTAATCACTCTAGTGTATCTCCAACTGACCCTCAAGCCTCCTCTTATACTTTTTCTGTTGAATCTTCAACAGCTGAGATTACATCTCTAATCAACGACTAAGATTAGATTTGGCTTGCTCCATGTCCTTTAGAACCTTCTAACCCAGTTTTATATTAATACCCATTAATATTTTTATTTTCCCAAGTTTGGACTTAGTAACCCATTAAAAATATTAATTATTTTAATATCTCCTTCATCGGCTAGAATTTCCCCAAAGCATTTCTAGATCTAGGAGATCTCATGTGCTTTAGCCTCTCCAATTTTCATGGCTAGACCGCATCCGATGCTACCCCAAATCAACACTCCCTCTTAGCGAGAACTGTGCTCTAGTAATACTCCACACTGAGCATCACCCGATTATACGGCACTGGTACTTGTGTTGATGCTAGGCCTCCCTGCCCAACATCCTCTGCACTGTTGCATCCTGTATTGTTTTCCATAGCTTTTCCACTACCACTGCTACATCCGTACGGTAGCTCCCTCTGCATCCGTGCTACTGCTGGTCCTTTCTCCCAACACTGCATCTGCACTGTAGTTTTCTCTCATCATGTTGCATCATGCTACTGCTATTGCTACTGCACTGCAACTCAATTACTGAGAAGTAAGTAACTGATCCACCCAGCTACTGACATCCTTGTTAGGCTAGAAACCCTCCCGATGTTGAAGCTCTCTCTGCCGCTATCATGTGCTCCATCTGCTGCCTCTGCGGTGTTGCAATAACTTTGTGCCTCTCACACTGCTGCAAACCTCTCTGTGCAATCCTGCACTGTTGCAACCTCCTTTGTGTCTCTCGCACTGTTGCAACCCTCTGTGTGCTGCCAGGGACTACTGCAATCTAGCACTCTCTAATGCTCCATCCACATCCGCTTCTACCGACATCCACCATCCTGCTACTCTCACTTCATGGCTCCCATAGCCAAGTATGATTCAAGAGTTTGGATACCTCAAGGATCCTGCCCCTCATCACTTGTAGTCCCCCTGACTACAGCTCGATGTCACCCCACCTCTTCTCTAGAGATACATGAGCACTCATGGCACAATCATCATCATCCTCTACCTCCTTTTCAACCTTCGCTAGTGCTACCTTGGAGTCAAACACCTCTCCCTTATTCTTCTTCCTCAGACACTGGTTCGCATAATGCCCCAGTTCCCCATAGTTGAAGCACAGGAGCTCCTTTTTCTTCCTCTTCTCTTGCTACCCCGCAGATGCCAGAGTTGCATTCTCTTCCTCCTCTTTCTTGACCTGGGCTCCTTTGCTGCTACTTCCCGTCTTGGTCAACCGTCTGATCTCTTCTTGGCGAAGAGCTACCCACAGTTCTTCCCAATCTGAAAGATGTTCTCTGCCCAAAATGTTTGGACAAACGTCCCACTCCCTGGAGATTGCGTTCAGGGTCGTCCTCACCATTAACTCCTCATCCGGCATGGCCC
>APFE031642036.1:71433-121648 GCA_000404065.3 Pinus taeda
GTGGAGGGTGGAGTCTGAGGAGCCCCTCTTGGAGGAGTCACCTTCATGGTTAGAGCCAGTGGCAGATGATCCATTAGAACAGGGGCAGCAAGAGGAGGACTCGGAGTCAGAGGAGCAGTAACACTCAGAGGAGGAGGAGGAGGACACTGCGGGAGCATCAACATCAACACCATCTGCTATAGATATAGGAGAGCATAGCCCCATACCTAGCACTCATTATTTGACATTAGGTGCAGAGGCAGGGTCAGGGCCTCTTACTACTAGGGGCAGGCCTGGCAAACATCCCATCATGTTTTCCCGTAAAAGGGGGAGAGGGCAGTGATTTCAGATAGATAGCTGCTAGTTTTATTTGTTATGCTACATATAACTCATGATGATGAGATACTTTTATATATGTGATGTTATTTGTATTGGTTCTCCACATTTGAGTCCTTGAATGGACAATTATCAGGGATTAGCAGGATTTGGTATCGCCTTTGATGTATCATTTCTATTTGACATCATATATATCAATGTTTTCTTCATATTTATGTGCCAATGTGTTTATTTCATGTTGTTATTGCTTTATATGTTTAAAAATCTTTAAAAAATGAATATATTATGCATTTTTTATGCTTGTCGATATTTGCCGATATTTTGCCGATAAGATATTTTCTGGACCCTCGCCGATATTTTCCCGATACCGATATTATCAACACTGATTCAAAGTCAATTTTTTGAGGAAATTAGCTCTAAATAATTAATTTTGAGGCAATTAAAATGGATTAAATGAAAAATTCGAAAATTCCTCAAAAATAAGAAATCAAGAACAAGATTAAAAGATTTTGAAGTCAAACGCCTCTCCCTTATTCTTCTTCCTCGGACACTGGTTCACATAATGCCCCAGTTCCCCACATTTGAACTTTATCTTAGAGAGCTCCTTTTTCTTCCTCTTCTCTTACTACCCCACAGATGCCAGAGTTGCATCCTCTTTCTTGACCCAGGTTCCTTTGATGTTACTTCCCATCTTGGTCAGTTGTCTGATCTCTTCTTGGCGAAGAGCTACCCACAATTCTTCCCAATCTGGAAGATGTTCTCAGCCCAAAATGCTTTGGACAAACGTCTCCCACTCCTCGGAGATTGCATGCAGGGTGGTCCTCACCATTAACTCCTAATCCAGCGTGGCCCCTATGGAAGTCAGTTGGTCCCGAATCTCCTTCAATCTGTTGAGGAAATGATCTACCTACTCCCCCTTCTACATCTGATACGACTACAACTGATTCTCCAGTAGCATCTTCCTCTGCACGGAAGTGCCCTGATACAATGTCGTCAAGGTCTCCCACATTTACTTTGCCGTATTCTTCTCGGCAATATGCTGGGTCAATTGGGATAGCTACGGTTCTCAAGGCGAAGACCTTGATGCGATATCTATATAGAACGGACGTGATCTTGGCCTTCCAAATAACAAAGTTGGATGCCCCATCCAGCCTATCCTAATCCCTCAGTCCATTCATGACCATCTCTCTACTCTTCTTTTCGACTCCTTTGAGTCTCTACTTCCCTCCTGAAAATTCTCTCTTCGACTCCCTCTGAGTCGCTACTTCCCTCCTGGATGTTCTCTACTAGACTCCCTCTGAGTCTCGATTTCCCTCATGGAAATTCACCTGCCAAACATCGAATCAAACCTTTCTGATCTCCTATGCACCTGCAACACTGATCTGGATTTCTTGGCTAGAAATCCGCCTAGGTAGCGACTCCCTCTACCTTGGTTTTACCCCATTAGGTACTGTTCTATCTCAACGGCAACAACACCCCACCAGCTTCACGCCCCGCAATCTGCCCACAGCTTCCTATGCCCCAACAACTAAAGGACTGAGCCTCTAGGCTCTGCGCAATCCCGAGAAGGTTGATTTGCTCCCTTCGCCAACTGCATCAACCCTCCTGGTCTCTGCGTGGCTCTTCGTGAGCCCCTTCTGCCTTCTTCTGCCTCTGCGTTGACCTCTCTCTGGCTCAAACTAATGACGCAGACCCTCTGCATCAACCCTCCTCTACTGCGTTCTACCTCGGAACAACTTCTGTCACTCGGGACAGCTGTTTCTACTACATATTTTTTGATTCAGCTAGCGCCTTCAGCTCTCCTGTGATCTGCAACACTCCGATACCATGTTGAAATTTCTAAGTATTACCCTTTAGAAATTATATCTGTATTCTCTAGTTTATTTCACCTACTACTTGTTTAATTACTAACAAGTCATTTAACCATATAAACACTGAAATAAACACAATACAGTCTCAACCATATACAGATCAACAGCCGAAAGAAATGAACAAACACACAAGGGACACCATTTTTTTGGACAATTATTCCCGGAAAAAACCCAGCTTGGGAAAACCGATGCAACAATTCTGAGGGTTTTATTATTAAGTAGCTTTTCTGAGTACATTGGGTGCCAAACTAGCTCCCCTGGCAGAGATAAAAAATCTCGCAGTAATACCTCTCTTCGGAAGCAGATATTTTGAAAGTCTGCCCCACGAAACCTTCTCCAGCACAATCTGAAGCACTGCGTCAAGCCCTCTTGGCCTTTGTGTCAGCCTGAAACCCTCTACGTCAGCGCTCTGAGGCTCTGGGCAGCCTCTCTAGCCCTCTGCGTAACTTCTGCAGCCTCTACATGAATGACGCAGGCCCTTCTAGTCTCTATGTAATCACTGCGGGCCTCTGTGTGGCTCCCTTTGTCTCTACATCTGCCTCTCTGCCTCTGCACCGATCTTCCGGTACTATCTTTGCCTCTCTGCCTCGTACTCACTACCCCTCGCTGCGACTCTGGTCACTCGATCAATTTCTCTTAGCAAACCAATTTCTCTTAGCAAACCTCACTCTAGAAAATCAAACTAACTAATCACTCTAGTGTATCTCCAACTGACCCTCAAGCCTCCTCTTATACTTTTTCTGTTGAATCTTCAACAGCTGAGATTACATCTCTAATCAACGACTAAGATTAGATTTGGCTTGCTCCATGTCCTTTAGAACCTTCTAACCCAGTTTTATATTAATACCCATTAATATTTTTATTTTCCCAAGTTTGGACTTAGTAACCCATTAAAAATATTAATTATTTTAATATCTCCTTCATCGGCTAGAATTTCCCCAAAGCATTTCTAGATCTAGGAGATCTCATGTGCTTTAGCCTCTCCAATTTTCATGGCTAGACCGCATCCGATGCTACCCCAAATCAACACTCCCTCTTAGCGAGAACTGTGCTCTAGTAATACTCCACACTGAGCATCACCCGATTATACGGCACTGGTACTTGTGTTGATGCTAGGCCTCCCTGCCCAACATCCTCTGCACTGTTGCATCCTGTATTGTTTTCCATAGCTTTTCCACTACCACTGCTACATCCGTACGGTAGCTCCCTCTGCATCCGTGCTACTGCTGGTCCTTTCTCCCAACACTGCATCTGCACTGTAGTTTTCTCTCATCATGTTGCATCATGCTACTGCTATTGCTACTGCACTGCAACTCAATTACTGAGAAGTAAGTAACTGATCCACCCAGCTACTGACATCCTTGTTAGGCTAGAAACCCTCCCGATGTTGAAGCTCTCTCTGCCGCTATCATGTGCTCCATCTGCTGCCTCTGCGGTGTTGCAATAACTTTGTGCCTCTCACACTGCTGCAAACCTCTCTGTGCAATCCTGCACTGTTGCAACCTCCTTTGTGTCTCTCGCACTGTTGCAACCCTCTGTGTGCTGCCAGGGACTACTGCAATCTAGCACTCTCTAATGCTCCATCCACATCCGCTTCTACCGACATCCACCATCCTGCTACTCTCACTTCATGGCTCCCATAGCCAAGTATGATTCAAGAGTTTGGATACCTCAAGGATCCTGCCCCTCATCACTTGTAGTCCCCCTGACTACAGCTCGATGTCACCCCACCTCTTCTCTAGAGATACATGAGCACTCATGGCACAATCATCATCATCCTCTACCTCCTTTTCAACCTTCGCTAGTGCTACCTTGGAGTCAAACACCTCTCCCTTATTCTTCTTCCTCAGACACTGGTTCGCATAATGCCCCAGTTCCCCATAGTTGAAGCACAGGAGCTCCTTTTTCTTCCTCTTCTCTTGCTACCCCGCAGATGCCAGAGTTGCATTCTCTTCCTCCTCTTTCTTGACCTGGGCTCCTTTGCTGCTACTTCCCGTCTTGGTCAACCGTCTGATCTCTTCTTGGCGAAGAGCTACCCACAGTTCTTCCCAATCTGAAAGATGTTCTCTGCCCAAAATGTTTGGACAAACGTCCCACTCCCTGGAGATTGCGTTCAGGGTCGTCCTCACCATTAACTCCTCATCCGGCATGGCCCCTATGGAAGTCAGTTGGTCCCGAATCTCCTTCAATCTGCTGAGGAAGTGATCTACCTGCTCCCCCTTCTGTAGTTGATTCTCTAGCAGCATCTTCCTCTGCACGGAAGTGCCCTAATACAATGTCATCAAGGTCTTCCACATTTCCTTTGTTGTATCCTTCTCGACAATATGCTGGACCACGTGATCCTTGACCACATCAAGGGTTATGCATTTCGCCTTAGCCATCACATCCTCATACTTTTCATCGTCAGTTGGGTCGACTGGGATAGCTACAGTTCTTAAGGCAAAGGCCTTGATGCGATGTCTATCTAGAACGGACAGGATCCTGGCCTTCCAGATGACAAAGTTGGATGCCCCGTCCAACCTGTCTTAATCCCTCGGTCCATTCATGGCCATCTCTCTACTCTTCTTTTCGACTCCTCTGAGTCTCTACTTCCCTCCTGGAAGTTCTCTCTTTGACTCCCTCTGAGTCGCTACTTCCCCCCTAGATGTTCTCTACTAGACTCCCTCTGAGTCTCGATTTCCCTCTTGGAAATTCGCCTGCCAACAGTCGAATCGCACCTCTCTGATCTCCTATGCACATGCAACACTGATCTGGATTTTTTGGCTAGAAATCCGCCTAGGTAGCGACTCCCTCTACCTTGGTTTTGCCCAGTTAGGTATTGTTCTGTCTCAGCAGCAACAACACCCCACCAGCTTCACTCCTTGCAATCTGCCCACAGCGTCCTATGCCCCAGCGACTGAAGGACTGAGCCTCTAGGCTCTACGCAATCCCGGGAAGGCTGATTTGCTCCCTTCGCCAACTGCGTCAACCCTCCTGGTCTCAGTGTGGCTCTTCGTGAGCCCCTTCTGCCTTCTTCTACCTCTGTGTTGGCCTCTCTTTGGCTCAAACTAATGACGCAGACCCTCTGCATCAACCCTCTACTACTTTCTACCTAGGAATAGCTTTTGTCACTCGGGACAGTTGTTTCTGCTGCAAATTCTCTGATTCAGTTGGCGCTTTTAGTGCTCTTGTGATCTGCAACGCTCCGATACCATGTTGAAATTTCTAAGTATTACCCTTTAGAAATTTTATCTGTATTCTCTGGTTTATTTCGCCTGCTACTTGTTTAATTACTACCAAGTCATTTAACCATATAAACACTGAAATAAACACAATACAATCTCAACCATATACAGATCGACTGTTGAAAGAAATGAACAAACACACAAGGGACACCGTTATTTTTGGACAATCATCCCCGGAAAAACCCAACTTGGGAAAACCAATGCAACAGTTCTGAGGGTTTTATTATTAAGAAGCTTTTTTGAATACACTGTGTGCCACACTGCCTCACCCAACAGAGATAAAAAATCTGGCAGTAATACCTCTCTTCGGAAGCAGATATTCTGAAAATCTGCCCCACAAAACCCTCTCCAGCACAATCTGAAGCACTGCGTCAGCCCTCTGAGGTTTTGCACAGCCTCTCTGGCCCTCTACGTCACTTCTGCAACCTCTGCATGGATGACACAGGCCCTTATGGCCTCTGCATGGCTCCCTTTGGCTCTACTTCTACCTCTCTGCCTCTGCGCAGGTCTTCCAGTACTATCTCTGCCTCGTACTTACTGCCCTCGCTGCAACTCTGATCACTGGTTCGATTTCTCTTAGCAAACCCCGCTCTAGAAAATCGAACTAACTGACCACTATGGTGTATCTCCAACTGACCCTCAAGCCTCCTCTTATACTTTTTTTGTTGAGTCTTCAACAACCGAGATTACATCTCTAATCAACGACTAAGATTAGATTTGGCTTGATCCATGTCCTTTAGAACCTTCTAACCTAGTTTTATATTAATACCCATTAATAGTTTTATTTTCCTAAGTTTAGACTTAGGAACCCATTAAAAATATCAATTATTTTAATATCTCCTTCACCGGGTAGAATTTCCCCAAACCATTTATGGGGCTTGGAGATCTTATGTGCTTTAGCCTCTCCACCAATTTTCATGGCTAGAGCACATTCGATGCTACCCCAAATCAATAGTATCTTGTTGCATATTGTTGTAATTTACACTTGTATCTCTAAGCATTTTATCTTGTCTAAGATTGCAATTCATTATTGTTAAATACTCTTCAAAGGATTCAGATTAAGTACTCAAACTTAAGAAAATCTTAACTCAAGATAAATCTCACTCATAATCTCTTGCATAAGCATACTAGATCTAGATTTGCATTAATAATTTACCTCCTAGCATAAGCTATGTTGATAGAGATATATGACAACCCTTTTTATCTAGCTTGAGGGGCCTCGGCAACTCTTCGGCAGTTAACACGGTTATCTTGCAGTCGTCAGCCACAGTCTCTGCAACGCCAGAAGCATCAGGTGATAGAAGTCTAACAGAAGGTATCGTTAATCAGGCCCTAGCATGCTTCCTGTTAGCCTCCTTCCCACAACCTACCTTGGAGCCTAGCTTCAAAATAGTTGAAAGAAGGTTACACTTAAACTAAGCATTTAACTAAAATTTACCAGGATCGCATCTCACATAGGTCCTAGGATTTGCATATCATATAGGTTAGTCAATCATTCAAGCAGCGGGTGTCCATTCGGCCATTTGGTTCCAATTCATCAGAAACAAGAATTTGTGACTCCATTAAGGCACTGGTCTCATAATAGAAAATCTAATTTGATTAATAATCTTGCTTAATTTCAACCAAGTGGCTAGGTCACTCATCTGTGTCTCCCAAGTAAGTTGATTCTCAAGATGATTTCCTTCACTTCATTCCATAGGGACTACCCCCCATAGCCTGCTGATGGGAGACAACTAGAACAAAGTGGGTGGGGATCAGAATGATAACCCCCATCTTAAGCGTTGTCGCAGTGCCTGTACGATTCGGGCAACAACACCTCCTACTCTTGAACATCCTATAAGGCTTGATGCCACACGATCTAGCCAGGGTCGAGGGGAACCTATGGAACAACTATCAAACCAAATGACAACAATGGGACAAAGACCCACTGTCACTTTAGTCAATGTCCCCTACTCTTTACAGACTTTCACTGATCGGAGTGTTGAAGAAAGTGTAACTACGTTCGGTCTTCATGACATTGTAATTATGATTTTTGTAAACAAGAAAATGAATTTATTATTATTCCTTACTACATGGGCTTCATGAGTAAGAGGTTTATTTTATAGATGGCTCCCATCGAGAGCATTAGGGTTTATATTAAAGATTCAAAGTCATGAAGAGCTCTTCTTGAACAAATATAAAATGTATATGAATCAACCTAGAGTCTAGATCAGCCCACCAAGACAAGCACAATCCTCCTAAAGGCATCAGCCAGCAAAACGATGAAGAGAACAGTCATGTCGGCCACAAAATATATATAATTGTCAAGTCGGCTCATAAAAGGTGACATCGGTTCAGGGACATGTCGGCTTATTATGGAGACGTAACAATTATATATACCCAGCTAGGGTCACCATAGAAGGACAGAATCTCGGACAAGCCTTTGCAACTTCGAATGAGGACAGAACTTCGGCATGCCTCTAAAATCTCGGTGACAATTACAATGATCTCCTCGCATACTTCTTTGCAGTCTCGGCCTAGTTAAAGGGTCACTATAATAGAGTCTCTGCATAGTTGCAGCAGACCTAGGTGCAAGGAGAACAGAGCTACAGTCTCGGAGAAGATCACAGTGCAAAAGAAGATATAGTCATAATCTCGCCATTCATGTTAGAGGAAGAATCTCGATGTAGTATATATCCTAGACACAATCATGTCCTCGACATCACTGTGATCATGATAACAGTCATGATCCTAATAAATATGAAGACCTCAGTGTAGCAATCACACGTATATACATATATATCTCATTATGGAAACCTCATCAGCATCATGATGATCTTAGTGAGAAGTGCGGTAATGAACTAAATAAAGGTGGAGCTATGGTGCAGTAGTCATGTTCTCATGAATATCTCAGTGAAGGTGCATGAATGTTGGACCTTGGTGAAGCAACAGTGTTGATGATGATCTCAACAGTGACAAAGAAGAGGATTGGTGTCTTGGTCTTGGAGTGGCCTAGTAGGTCAAGGGTCATGGACTTGGTATTCGTCAATTGGAATCTCTATAATAAGAATTTTATGTGGGTTTTCCTCTCCAAGAGGGAGAGGTTTTAGCCCTGGCAGAAAGCCAACATCGTGTGTTCTTATCTCTTTGTTTTTGGTAGCTATTTGATGAACTACGAAGACACATTCTAATAATTATAACAAGTGAAGATTTTGCTAAGAAGTAAAGTTAAATACATCACAAACAGTTATCATGACTAGAAGAATCTCATTAACTGCACTTGCCCTAGATTTTTCAACATGGAATCAGAGCTAAGGTGCTGAAGTCAAAGGAAGGGCAACAAAAAAGAGACATACAAGGATCAGTCTTCAAGAAGGGCCTCAAAGCAAGTTGAAGGGCTTTGTCAAGATTGAAGGATTAGTCTACAAAAAGCAGTCCACAACAACAAGGGTTTTTGTCTACGTAATCAAAGAGACAGTCTACAACAACAAGAACTTTTGACTCCACAGTCATCATCAAAACGTCGCCAAGACTCTCATCAAGATGTCTACAAAGCAATGAAGCTCAAAGGACCTCAAAATCAAAGATCACATCATCTTGAAAAAGGTTGAAACCCTAGAAGCAGTCCTACTCTACACTACAAAAGAAGGCAAAGCATATTGAAGGCAACAAGGCATGGACATCTTCAAAAGATCATCTCCTTGCCCTAGAAGAAGATCATCTGAGGAAGCAGCAAATCATCCTCATCAAAAGGAGAAACCATTTCTATTGAAAGGCTCTCTCATTTGAAAGAATATCATCCAAGAAGAAGCTCTAATATATCTTCTTCAACCATCATCAAAGCAATTAAGGTGAAGATTTCATCTTCACATGTCAAGTAAGTATCTTTTCATTCTATAATCAAGTTTGGTTAAATGACTTTGTGTTTGTAAGGAGATCTATAAATCAGTTGGGTCATCAAGATTCATTCCATAAGAAAGGAAGATAGATGTAGTCCCCAAAAGAGAAGTTATATGAAATCAGTCTGAGGTCCTCTCATCCCTATGTAGCAGGAGAGGTGACATAAAAGAGACATGAAAGGCTAGAAGATATAATCTCTGAAATATAGTGAAGGTCAGATCACTTAGACCTAATTGAAGGTATCAAAGAATGAAGGAATATATCATAAGATCTCAATTGGGAGATGAAGATAATCATCATTGTTCTAACTGATAGGCAACGTAACAAATGTCCATGAACAAGAAGGTTACCTCATTCAACAATTTGTGGTCTCTATGCTAGATAGAGAAAAGTTGATGGCAGAAGTGTTGAAGGTTAAAGGACTCAAAGATGTGCAGAAACGAAAGGGAAGTTTGATCCTCAAATAGTATAGCTAAAATTCAATGCTATGGAAAGATTATGGAAAGAAAACTTATATCGCCGGAAGGATGGAGGAAGCTGAAGAAAAGGACAAAGAAAAGAGGGAGTAACAAATCTCTACTATGATTGAGATGATATCCTTCACAAAAGGATCATATCATAAGCTCCTAAATCTTTTGTTACAGATATGACCATGATAATAAGATGTATCGTGGCATCATGGAAGCATTAGAAACAAGAGCTCATGACATCACCATGGGAATCACCATGGGAGTCATGAAGGACAAAATCCATGACAATCAAACATGAAGGATATAGCTCTTGGAAACCTCATTGGACATTAAAGGAAAGAAAGAAGTCATCCAGGGCAAGGCTCATAATACATCAAGTCAAAAAGGAAACATCTTCCAAATGGGAATATGCAAGATCCTCAAGATTCTCTGATGGAATCCTCAACAGAGGGTTCACTAATCTAGAGAGGAAGCAAGTGTTTCATCAGGAAATCCAACTTATGGAATTCATGAGATGATGGTATGATGACATGAGAAATGAAGCAGATCAAGGGATTGAAAATCTTTTCAATCAAGGAAACCGCTGGAAGAAGCCTAGATGACCTAAAAGGTAAAATGAGGTATGTATGCTTGTATTTAATATTATAAAGTCATGTTATATTTAATATTATAAAGTTCATATGACCCTCAAAAAGACCACCTTATCCAAGAAAAACCAACTAGGTTTTTCCTCCAAGGGCACACCTAGGGCATAAGATTTTTGGAGAATTGACCATGAGAATTCCACCAAACTTTGAGATCCTCTAGAGGAGACACCAGCATAGGTTTCACTTTCTATCCAAATGGATTTGAAAAATTCATCCCCTAATGAATTTCGCAAGGTGCTCTAGCTAGGTTGCCTAGGGGAAGGAGTCAAAATTTTGGAGAGAAGAAAAGAGGGACGAGGGAAGGTTGATCACCAATCTTTCTTGGACCAGTGCATATTCCTTGGGCTATGGAGCCAATGATGATTCAAGATTTCCAAACTCATTTTCAAGGAGGTCAAAGAATGATGCCCTAGCAATCACTCTTCAATAATTACCTACTCAATATCTATGGCATTTCACAGAAGAAGAACAAAATCCCATCCATTAGGAACATTCATCTATTGTCATGCGATAACATGTGCAATTTACAACCAAATGACCTTTTACAACGATATTTAATAAACTAGGGCACAAGAGAATTAACTTAGTTGAAATAATTCCACACATTAGACATTTTTCCAATAATTTTCTTTTCAACAAGATAGAACTTACAAGATGACGATATATATCCAACCATAGAAAAGAAGTAGCTCCAAGAGAGATAAAAAATTTAGTCTCCAAAGATATTCGCCGGCAGGACCCAGTTTGGCAAAACGGGCTCTGAAAACTTTCGAGAGCATTTTGAGGCATCAAAAGACGTTTTTTGGGGGTAAAACTTCACTGCTTTAGCACAACACCATTTCATGTTGTTCTACACATGAGATCTTTTCATGTTCGTATGCAAAAGTTATGCCACTCAGAAGTTGACCTTCATGTTTTCACACATAGTTTGGGAGGATGTCACATTAGCCCCCATTATTCATGGAAAAGGGGTTGGCCACGGGATTATGATGAAAAAGACTCTAGAAGAGTCTATATTGTAACTTTAGTTAAGAGTTGACATAGTCAAAATTAACCACTAGTGGGTTATCGAGTTGTGTTATAACCGGGCCACTAGGAGGAAGAGACATTCCATTCTTTTGAGACCATTTTGTTCCATAGTTGAGCAAAAATAGCCAGGTGAGATAGGAGGTAGAGCACACACAGAGGATTTGTGCACTGTAGCAACTCATGGGCCACAGGCATTACTTCTTTGTACTTGAAGCCATATTTTCCAGACAGAGAAAGAGAGTGAAGCGGCCTCACCTTTCAGTTAGGTTTTCTCATGAAAGGGTTTCCCAGAGCATATTTTGTGTCTTATGTGTGTGTGAGAACTTATTTTGTCGTTCTCTGCTTTTCTACATAATTTCCATTCGCATGCAGGCACTAATTATAGTTAAATCTACAAATCTTAAAGTTTAAGAAAACTATAATAGTGTAACAATTTGGTATTTTACTATTTTATTATCAGATTTGTTGTGATGAACTGTCTAGTGGAATATCCACGGTAGTTTACGGATCATGAGGTGAGATAATGCTTTATCACGTGATGGAGTCCCATGGTTCTCAACGCATCCTCTAAAAGTGTCAATATGATCCTCTGGTGGGCTTGGGCCCTAATTAAGTTTCCTAGCCCATCATGAAACCGCATGCCAATTACGCATAAGATCCAATGTGCCTCCTCACCATCAAGTACAATAATTCATTAGTGCCTCTAAGCGAACCAAGCTTGTTAATCCAAGGCACAAACGAGACTTCATAATGGGTTTCCCTTTCAAATTTGGGGCTTTGAGCATGTAATGGTGTAACCTCCCCAGGTAGGAGTGGCTAATAAAAAATCATATTAGGTGTTCCCATACCCTAAAGGGAAAGACATGTCCAAGGTACATCCTTCAAGTGATAGGGGTCATGTGAATAATGATGAGATGGATTGGGACACAAGGGTCTCAAGGCCAATTGCCATGGGTTCAAGGGTGGTAATGATGAGGGATGTCCACATATTTGAGTGTATAGATGAAGGAGGGAGCAATCATGATACGAGTTATCTCAGCGTTTTTTTTTCCATGTGAAAATTCCTTAAACCCGGGAATTCCTACTACAGCACTGATGATATTTCTTCTACTTATTAGATTTACAATAACAAGTTATTTGCAGTTTCCTACGGCAAACATCGAAATACATACACTGCATCCTACACCAATTGAATTATATGTCGAAACAAGAAACTAAACAATAAAGAAAGATACACACAAGTGACACAGTTGTTTTTGGACAAATGTCCCGGGAAAAACCCATTGCGGGAAAACCGATGCAGCATATCGGAGGGTTTTTTTTATTAAGCTGAAGTATACTATTGGATGCCCTCTCAGCAATCCAGTTACAGAGAAAATCACTTAGCAGAAGAAACTGGTGAGTTTACCTCACTCTACACTGCAAGTCCCGGTTGATCCAGCAACTGAACTGCGAGTTCCCCGGCTACTTTTGCGTTGCCCCTGTGTGGGCCCTGCATCAGCATCCAAGTCACTTCGTCAGCTCAACTGCGAATCGATCTACCTTCAAAATCTTTTTCCAGCCCTCCTGACTCCCTCAACAAATTTGGACCTCTACGCTGGACGTTGCTACGCTGCTCTGCGTGGGGCCTGAGTGAGCCCTTCCTAACTCAATGTCACCCTCTCTACCCTCTGCGCAGCCTCCTCTGTGTGTCTCTCTGCCTCTCTACTGAGTGTTCTTGGCTCCGGAGAAGAGCCTCCAACCAAAACTCCCTCTGCCCCTCTCTGCAAAAGCTCACTATCGAAATTCCCCCGGCAACTGCTCTGCTTCAGAAAATCAAACTTTTGAACTCTCTGTGTGTGCTTCCATATGACCGTCAAGCCTCCTTAAATAATCTCCTCGTTGACATTCAACGGCCCAGATTAGAAGCTAATCAATCGCTAAGATCATTTCTGCTTGATCCTCATCTTCTTCTAGAAGTTACACTCACAGTTGGATTAATACCCATTAATTATTTTATTTTCCTAAATTTTGACTTAGGGTCCCATTAAAAATAATTAATTATTTTAATTAAAATGTTTCTGGGTGGAATTTCCCAAAACACTTTTTGGGTTCTTTGGAATACATGTGCCCAAGCCTCCCTAAAAAATGACTTAGAGCACATCCAATGCTACCAGAAATCAACATTCCCTCTTAGAGAGGAATATGCTCTAGTAATGCAACCTACTGAAGCATCACTTTGTTCTGTAACATCTCCCTTATCATTATTTATGTTTGACATGTTGTCCACCAACCACTGCGCAAATGTTGCCTCTGTACTGCTGTTGACCCTGCCACTATTAACATTGCATCCGTACTACAACTCCCTCTGAGTTTTTGCATCTGTGTTGCTGCTGGCACTGCCACTTCCAACTGCCCCTGCACTGCAAACTATTGTTGCTACTGCATCAGCAACGGAAAAACATCCCAAATGACTGAACTAACTGTGTTCAGTGTGATACCATGTGAATGTTGGAGCCTGAGTGCTGCTAGTCTCTGCGCCAACCTTCTAAATCCACTGCGTTGTTGCTGACCTCTGCTCTATGCCATCTGCATTGCTACCAACTCTGCTCTGCGTTGCTCAATGTTTGGCGCTCCTAGCCACTGCAATTATCTCTCTAACACTCCTTGGCACCATCCAACACTAGTCCTTCCTGCTACTTCTGATCTAGGCTCCTGTAGCAAGGAATTGATCCGAGAGGTGGGTTTCGCAAGGATCCTGCCCATCTATAGCTCTTTCAAACTACAGCTCTAAATCAGCCCACCTCCCACCTGGAGGTATCTCAGCTGTCATGGCAAACTCCTCCTCGATCTTTGCAGGTGCAGCCTCCAGATCGTGCTTCTCATCTTTGTCCTTTCTAAGAGGACATGGTGTTGTGCAGTGACCCATCACACCACACCTGAAGCACTTTATCTTCAAGACGTCCTTCTTCCGCCTCCGCTGCTCCTTTTGCCCCTTCGATGCAAGGGCTGCATTCTCATCCTCCTCCTTGGGCTTCGACCCACTGTTGCTGCTTCTGTCAAGCTTACACTTGACTAATTCTCTCCTCAGCTCTTCCTGCTTGAGAGCTGCCCACATCTCATCCCAATTCGGCAAAGTCGCCCTGTCTAGGATACTCTAGACAAAGACTTGCCACTCATCTGAGACAAAATTGAGGCCTGTGTAACCAACTCAAAATCTTGAGTTGTAGACCCCACAGATAATAACTCATCGCGGATCTCCTAAAGCTTCATGAGGAACGGATCTACGCACTCCCCCTGCTTGGAAGATCCCTGATACAGCGTAGACAATGCATCCCACATCTCCTTAGCAATCCCTCTGCTAGTGATGTGACAGACTACATGATCCTTCACTCCATCGAGGATCATTCTCTTTGCCTGCGCCATCTCTGCCTTGTACTTCTTCAGCGGATCTGCATCTGCAGGCACAACAACCACACTATTGACATATGTCTTGAGAGCATGCTCATCTAGAAAGAATGACATCTTTGCTTTCCAGATGACATAGTTGGATGCCACATCCAACCTGTCCTGATCTCTCAAACCACTGATTGCCATCTCTGCCACGAAAACTATCGAACTGCTCCTCTCTACTTCTTACTGTTGTTGCCCAACCAATAAGAAAACAAACTTCTTAGCAGGAAGTCTTCAGAGGAAAAAATTCCCTCACAGTGCTTCTCTTCTCTTCTGATGTATTTTAGCCCAGCAAAACAACCTGCATAAAAAATGCGTCCCACCAGAGCTTCCTCACACTTAGGCTTCAACGCTACTCCCTTTGCCACGACAAGATCTCGATCTGGAAGCCCTTCTCTCTGTTGACTCACTCAGAGAGAGACTGCCTCGAAATTCTACCTTGTCGGTTTGGACTACGTAAACCCCTCTGGGAATTCAAACCGCTACCTCATGCAGCTTTTTCGACCTCCTTTTCTGCACAGCGTTGGGTTCTCTGGCACTGTTCTTCTTGCTTCACCTGCACTTGCTCTGATACCATGCGAAAATTCCTTAAACCCGAGAATTCCTACTACAGCACTGATGATATTTCTTCTACTTGTTAGATTTACATGAACTAGTTATTTGCAGTTTCCTACAACAAACATCAAAATACACACACTGCAGCCTACACCAATTAAATTATATGCCGAAACAAGAAACTGAAAACAATAGAGAAAGATACACACAAGTGACAGAGTTGTTTTTGGACAAATATCCCCAGAAAAACCCAATGCGGGAAAGTCGATGATCCGGATTTAAACAGGAATGCAACAAGATACAGATATAACCATAAATACAAAGATGCAGTAGAAATAACACTTCATTTCATCTACAGTGTCTGCATCTATCTAACCCTCAAATATGGGAATGTCAAAGTTAACTTGTACCTTAAAGGGTTTGGCGCTTCTAAAGTAGCTGCCAGAAGTAGATGCGTCACCTTTGGGTAGCCGCTGAAAGATCTGGGCAAAGTTGTCCATCATCTCGTTCCTTTGTCACTCGAGGGCTTCATCAAGCAAGATTTTGATAGAATCTCCTGCCTCCTTGTCTTTCTTTTCATCTGCCATGGGAGGCCATCGGGATTTGCGAGGCTGGTCTTGCAAAGGTTCGACCAATTCAAGCCCTAACTCCTTATATCCCGACCTCGTTGGGGGACATGCAAAAAAAACGAGAAAAAGCAACCGCTTTGATACACTGATCAAATTTAAATAGGAACGCAAAAAAATATATACATAATACAAAGATGCAGTAGAAATAACATTTCATTTCATTATATCATATACTGAAATATGCTTACAAACAGAATGGAAAAAAGCTAGCTCAGGCATGGTAAGCTTATCTTTGAGAAAGAGATATAGCGCTACATGCTTGAACTACGTTACAATGAGACTCGAAGGCTATTTATTGTTGAGAACAATGGAAAACCCTAAACATCCAAAAACCTAACCCTAGGAGATGAAACACCAAACTATGGGCCCCGTTTGGGTAAATTGGTACATCAACTTCCCAGGGTTGTAACTTTGGCATACGAGCTTCGTTTGCACGCACAATACCTCGTTAGAAAGATCTATCCGAGTACTACAACTTTGGAGTGACTATCCCAGTTTTCCCAAAAAACGTCGTTTAGGGCCTCAAAACGGCTCCGAAAGTTCAAGACCCGAAAAACTGCCAAAAATAGTAAATTGTGCTACAAATAAGGAAACTGAAAAACTGAAAGTAACAATGGTGGAGGTCCAATTGGAATAGGCGGGTGGCCACCAATATCCACCTGGATCATTCCTCCCAAGACAGCAGGCTGCAACAATGCGAGAAGCACAGGAGTGTTGCACCAGTGCAGGATAGCACAAAGAGGTGTGCAACAGTGCGAAATACATGGAGTTGTTGCAGCAGCGTAGAGGTCAATAGAGGGAGCACTCGTTAGCAGCAGAGGGAGCTTCAACACTGGGAGTGTCTCTAGCCTAACAGGGATGTCAGAGTTGGGTGGATCAGTTACTTACTTCTCGGTAACTGAGTTGCAGTGCAGCAGTTAGCAGTGGCAGTGCTATGGGCAGCACGATGCAGCGTGAGGAGAAGGGGATGCAGTGCAGATGCAGTGTTGGGTATATGGACCAGCAGCAACACAGATGCAGAGGGAGCTGCCGTACAGATGCGGCAGTGGCAGTGACAAGGCCATGTGCAACAGTACAAGATGCAGCAATGCAGAGGATGTTGGGCAGGGAGGCCTAGCATTAGCACAGAGACCAATGTTGGATGACTAGGTTGATACTCAGTGAGGAGTATTACTAAAGCACAGTCCTCACTAAGAGGAAGTGTTGATTTGGGGTAGTATCGGATGCGCTCTAGCCATGAAAATTGGTGGAGAGGCTACGGCACATGAGATCTCCATGACCCAGAAATGGCTTAGACAGATTGTACCCGGTTTGGGAGATATTAAAATAATTAATATTTTTAATGGAGTTCCTAAGTCTAAACTTAGGAAGAATAAAATATTAATGGATACTAATATAAAATTGGGTTAGAAGGGTCCAAAAGTCATGGATCAAGCCAAACCTAATTTAGTCGTTGATTAGAGATTTAATCTCGGCCGTTGCTAAACCAATGAGAAAAGTATAAGAGGAGGCTTGAGGGTCAGTTGGAAGACACACCAAGAGAGATCAAGAATTCGATTTTCTGGGGCAAGGTTTGTTGAGGAAATCGAGTGAGTGATCTGAGTTGCAACTAAGGAGCAGTGAATACATAGCAGAGAGGCAAATTTGGTACCAGAGAGGCAGCGCAGAGCCCAGTAAGGTTGACGCAAAGGTAGCTGGAGGCTACGTAGAGGCAGCCAGGAGCTGCACAAAGCCAAAGAGGCCAGCGTGTGAGACGCAGAGGGTATAGGGGCTAACGCAGAGGCTCCAGAAGCTGACGCAGAGGCTAGCAGAGCTGACGCATGGCCCAGAGACAGCACTGGAGGATTTCGTGGGACAGACTAGGAGCTCGTGAGCTAGATAAGGTGACGTAGTCCCTATTAGAGTGATGCAGAGCAGCAGAAGATGCAATTGTTGCTGTGGGATTGTCCATCCAATGATTATTCAGTCGGAATATCTATCTCCAAGGAGAGGTACTACTGCCAAGGGAATTCTCTGTTGGGTGAGCCATTTCTGGCACCCTGGTTGTATTCTGAAAACTGCACAATAATAAAACCCTCTGAATAGCTGCACCGGTTTTACCGCATTCAATTTTTCCGGGGACATTGGCCCAAAAATAACAGTGTCACTTGTGTTCTTGTTTTCTTTCAGTTGATGATCTGTATATGTTGATATTGTACTTGTGTTTATTTTCAGTATTTACATGGTAAATAACTTATTAAGTAATTGAACTAATAGGAAGAAATAAACCAGATAGTACAGGAAGAATTTCTAATGGGTTAAACTTAGAAATTCCAACAGGCGCATCTGGGGTCTGATCGATGGAGTGCTTGACCTGACAGTGCAAAGGCACCCCTGTGGGGGAGGAGAATATGTCCTCGTACTCCTCCACGACCTTGTCCATCTATTGTTGTCGTGCAGAGGGGCCTTGTCTGGAGATCGTGGCCACTGTCTTCATCTTTCCCTGAGGGCGTATCATCGAGAAAACAAATTTCCCGGTTTGGAAATGAGCTTACTGCATTATTTTGCAATAACCAAAGAGATGGCGGTAGGCGGTGCTACCTTCGGTATCCTATACAACTTATTTCCCAAAGTAACAATAGCAACACGAGGCCTTGACTCATACACAGCATGTCACTTCCATAAGTATGGTTGGCCTAATAATACATCACAAACATCAAGGGGAGCAACGTCACATAATACCTCATCCATGAAGGGCTTGATGTTGTATGAAAGGCGGCACTACTGGCTCACGTGAAGATCCCGTCCTTGGTGAAGTAGCCCGATGGTGTACAGTTGTGGATGTGTTGTCGTCGGTAAGCCCAGCGACTTCACGACATCTGCCGAAATGAGGTTCTTTTGGCTCCCGCTGTCAACAATGAACTATAGAGGAGAACCCTTTACCCACATCTAGGAGTGGAAGAGGCGCTCTTGCCCCTTTGGATCTTCGGGTTCCTCCTTCTGGATCTTCATACTGGCAACGGTGGCGTTAGGCTCCACATCGATAATTTGCTTCCCTTTATCATTCCCCTTGTCTGTTTCTGACTCAAAGTCGGAACATGCATCTGATTTCGAAGCCTTTAGCTCGGCCACCAGTGACTGCTTGGCCCGACACTCACTTGTGTTGTGAGTGGAGCTCTTATGCAACTCACACCACTTTCCTGTGTCCTTCAGCTTCGCGGTGTTGTTCTTTGCTTATGGCTTTGGTGGGTTTTCCTGGGCCACCCCGCCTTGGCTTTGTCCTTTGTCCTGTGGTTTGGGGGCACCTTTCCCTTGCTTCGGATTCACAAATCCAAAGTCTCGCTTCTTCTGTTTAAAATTTTGCTCGATCTTGACAGCATATCGATATGTCGTGCCGAGTGAGGAGATGTCCAAGAATTCCATCTCGTCCTGGATGTACCTGTGCAGGCAGCCGCGGTACTTGAAAACCAAATGCTTCTCAGAATCCTTGATACCCAACTTTGTGCCAAGGGTATGAAAATATTAGTAAACTCTGGCACATCTTGGTCCCTTCCCTATCGCAGTGTTGTCCACTTTATGTATTTATCCTCATAGCTCCCGACAAGGTAGTACTGCTCCTTTATGGCATCCCAGAACGAGTTCCAAGTGGGTGCAGTTGAAAACAGTGAGTTCGTACTTTCATCCTTCTACTCACAGTAGGTTTCCCACCAGTCCTTGACGTGGGGGGTTGCTTTGAGAAGTGCAAAACTGATCTTTTCCCCACTAGAAAAATCATGAACGGAAAAAATATCCTTCTAGCAGATTTAACCATTTATCTACAGTGCCTACATCTATCTGACCCTCAAATATGGGAATGTTAAAGTTAACTTGTACCTTAAAGGGTGTGGTGCTTCAAAATTAGCTACTAAAAATAGATGCATCGCCCTTAGGTAGCTGCTGAAGGATCTAGGCAAAGTTGTCCATCATCGCGTTCCTTTGTCGCTCGAGGGCTTCATCGAGCAAGATTTTGATAGGATCTCCTGCCCCCTCGTCTTTCTTTTCATCTGCCATGGGAGGTCGTCGGGATTTGTGAGGTTGGTCTTGCAAAGGTTCAACCAATTCAAGCCCTAACTCCTTATATCCCGACCTCGTTGGGGACATGCAAAGAAAAACAGAGAAAGAGCAGACTGCTCTGATACCACTGATTCGGAAGTAAATAGGAACGCAACAAATTACATATATAACCATAAATACAAAGATGCAGTAGAAATTACACTTCATTTCATTAATATCAAATACTGAAATATTCTTACAAACATAATGGAAATAAGACTAGCTCAAGCGATGGTAGCTTATCTCTGAGAAAAGATGTGGCAACCACATGCATTTGAACTATATTACAATGAGGCTTGAAGGCCCCTTTATTGTTAAGAAACAATGGCAAACCCTAAATATCCAAAAACCTAACCCTAGGAGATGAAGCGCCAAACTATGGGCCCCATTTGGGTAAATTGGTACATCCACTTCATGGGGTCGTAACTTTGGCATACAATATCCACTTGACGCGCACAATACCTCGTTAGAAAGATCTATCCGAGGACTACAATTTTTGAGTGACCAACATAGTTATACAACCCATGTTGGTCCCAGTTTTCCCAAAAAACGTCGTTTAGGACCTCAAAACGGCTCCAGAATTTCAGGACCCGAAAAAACTGCCAAAAATAGTAAATTGTGCTACAAATAAGGAAACTGAAAAACTGAAAGAAACAATGGTGGGGGTCCAAGTGGAAAAGGGGGGTGGCCACCAATATCAACTTGGATCAACCGATGCAGCAGATCTAAGGGTTTCATTATTAAGCTAAAGCATTTCTGAATACAACTACTGGATGCCCTCTTGGCAATCCAATTACAGAGAAAATCAATTAGCCGAAGAAACTGGTGAAATTACATCACTCTACACTGCAAGTCTCGGTTGATCTGGTAGCTGAACTACGAGTTCCCCAATAACTTTTGTGTTGCCCCTGTATGTGCCTTGCGTCAGCCTCTAAGTCACTGTGTCAACTCAACTGAGAATCGATCTGCCTTCAGAAACCTTTTCCAGCCCTCCCTGCTCAAAAACGTCAGCTACCTCAGCAAATTCGAACCTTTGCGCTAGAATTTGCTGCACTGCTCTGCGTTGGGCCTACGTGAACCCTTCCTGGCTCAGCGTCACCCTCTCTGCCCTCTGCGTTGCCTCCTCTGTGTATCTCTTTGTTGAGTATTCTTGGCTCCGGAGAAGAGCCTCCAGCCAAAACTCCCTCTACCCCTTTCTACAAAAGTTCACTATCGAAATTCTCTTGGCAACTGCTCTACATCAGAAAATCGAACTTCTGAACTCTCTATGTGTGTTACCAAATGACCCTTAAGCATCCTTAAATAATCTCCTCGTTGACATTCAACGGCCCAGATTAGAAGCTAATCAATGGCTAAGGTCATTTCTGCTTGATCCTCGTCTTCTTCTAGAAGTTACACCCACAGTTAGATTAATACCCATTAATTATTTTTTTTCCTAAGTTTAAACTTAGGGTCCCATTAAAAATAATTAATTATTTTAATAAAATTGTTCCTGGGTGGAATTTCCCAAAACACTTTTTGGGTTCTTTGGAAAACATGTGCCCAAGCCTCCCTACAAAATTTGAGACTTAGAGCACATCCAATGCTACCAAAAATCAACATTCCACCCTTTTGCATTTGCCTTTTCTTGATTTTTCTTTTATTATACTGCTCGAGGCTCCAAGGGATGAAAGCATGTTGTGTATAATATAAGCAGTGATTACCCCCTTGAGGTGGGGCAGCTCATCGCCCACTAGGGGTTGGGACATGCATGGGTTCCTTAATCGTGCAAGGGGGCCTCAATGGGCCCTAAGAACTAGGGTGATGTGAAGGGGTAGAGCTCATGCTTTCCTTTTGTCCACATGTTAATATAGTGTCCTGGCCATCTTTTGCATTTTCTGATATTATTTTCTTTTGTATGTGGCCATGATATGCTTTTATCTTTTTCTTTCACTACATCAACCTCTGAGGCAACATTTCAAGCCCGAACTAAACATGTGGACAAGGGGAGGGGGTGTACCAGAGCCTTGTGGACCCAATGGTCATGTGGATCCAGAGAGGGAAGATGATGAAATAGGGCATGTAATGTGCAGAGGGGAGTGAAACATATGGAATAGGAAAATGGGACTGCACTATCAAAATTGGGGTTTCCCAAGTAGTGCCCATCCTTAAGCTATCAGCCAATGGGAGATCCCACAAGACTAGGGTTGACAATTAAACCCCCATTTAAGGTGAGGGAACAAGATTACAATCAAAACCCTTCCTCCTCCTTTCAAGTCACCCAAATAATCCATACCCAATGTGCCCAAGGAAAAACAAGAATAAGCACTTGATTGAACAATGAAAGACTACCTTTAGCATTGGTGGCTGTCAAGGTTGCTAGCTGCCGACTGAAAACAAATCCAGGAGAAAAATTTTCTTCTATGGGGTCACCCACTAGTGGTGAGTAACAAGGCCATCTCATAACAAGAGACCTTCTTGACACATTTGGAGGGATTTTTCGACTGCTCCTCCCTTCCTAAACTTGAAGGTTCACTCCCTCTGAGTTGCTCAACCTTTGAAGCTACCTGCTCCTTGTTCTTCGTCACTGCTCTGCTTTATCCCATCACTTAAATAGGTTGGCCCTTTAGCCTATACATGTTGCTCTCTCTAACTCCTATGACATGTTCCTCATCAAAGCTAGGTCCATTGGGTCTGATCAATACCTTCCTATCCTAGAATGCTACACAAAACACCTTCTTCTCCATTATAGAGATTGCGAGCAAACTCCACCTGTGTTTTGGCACTCATAGCACATCTTTCACTTCCATCTTGCCTCCTGACTCATGTTGGAATATCATTGTTCCAACCACCTCATTGCATGTTTGGTATCAACACCAAACTCCACATGCAATTCTGAGTCCCACTTGATAAGAGTGTTAAATTGTTCTTGTGCTCTTGTCATATGCCCTGTGGCTCCATTGTCTAGCAACCATGCACCCATTGATGATATGTTTGAGGAAAAGTAGGAAACAAGTACGGATTCAGTCTCTAACATCCTGAAAAACTCCCCTTGAACTTTGATCGATGCAACTACAACTAGATGTGTGCTCTTTCCCCTTTTCTTCCTCTTTGGACACTATGAAGCATAGTGTCATGTCCTTTGACAGGAAAAACACTTGACCTTAGTCAAGTCCTCCTTCAATTACGAGGTTGACTCCTCACCCCTACTACTTGAACCCTTGCTCGTCATCGCTAAACTAGAAAGAGCAAGACTTTCATCATCGTCACTGTTGTCTCATCCTCTAGATAATGATTTCTCCCATATCTCTTTCTGGTTGAAGTCATCCTACAATCTTCCAATCCGGTAGCATTTCTCTTGCTAGAACACTTGTCACAGAGGTAGCCCACAGTTTTGAGAACCCACTTAGGGTTATCCTTACAAGCTCATCATTTGGTAAGGTTAACCCAACAACTCCAAGCTCATCACGAACTTGTTGAATACTAGTGAGGTAGGACGCCATGGTATCTAATTCAGTCATCATGGTGTTCCTGAGCTTCTCCCTTAACACCATTTTCTGATTTTGATTCACTTTGATATAGGCTCATGATAACAGTCCACATCTCATGGGAATTATTCTTCCTTGATATGTGAGTGACCATGTGATCCTTCACCCCATCCATGAATACTTATCGGAATCGGATGATATTTAGATCAATCCTACACCTCTCGATGAGAGGGATCCAAGAAAAATATCAGTTGCCATTAATAAGATGACCCACTGGAGTTTGGCCCTAGTTGCCAATTTTAACACTCCCTCGCAACTAGGGAGAACTCCATCCTCTGATTCATATGTCCGACTGTATTATCTCTGCCATCAGTGCCCTGCATTGCTCTGCTCTTCTGAACCATTTAGAAGAAGAATTGATCGAGAATGTCTCATACCATTCTCTACTGACCCGAAGTCAATTTCATCTAAAGAGAGTGTGTCATATCACTCTTACAGACCCGAAGTCAGTTTTATTAATCCCATATCAATATTACAAGAGAGTGTCTCAAACCACTCATACTGATCTCAGATCTGTTGGAGCCTGTAGGCCATCCTAGCATAGGGAGTGTGGTAGATACAACGATGCGTCCATCGATAGTACTACTATGGTCCCTAACCCCATTTCCTTGCTCATTGATCAGATGAGAGGTACTTCCCATGAGTCCCAGACTGGATGGGTAGGATGCCTCGACAGGAGAACTAATCATCTTGTCTCGCAAGAGAACTAATCATCCTGTCTATAGGAGAACTAATCATCCTGTCCCAAAGTCGCCACGGGGTATCACAAGGGAAGGCTGAGCCATTCACCTTGTACACACGGCACCATTAGGGGAGGGTGAGTCGCCCTATGGTCGTGTGTTGCTCCAGTAAGTACCCCAAGCCCCCCAGAGTTCCCAGAGCTCAATGCATGCAATATTCAAGACCCTTATAAGAAGGTCTCTTAACGACTCCAAGTCGTTTTGGAAAGTCACGGATTTGACCTTTCCCCGAGGCTGACAAAATGTCTGTGACCTATACATCAGTCTCAATGCAATGGAGCCTCCTCGCTCATTGACTTACCATATCCCAAATAAGGCAGTAGCTGATGTCTATCTGCTGGAGCAATCATCGAATACGGGATTTCTCAACAATCGAATCCCCCCTGGTTGTCACAGAAAATCACAGTAGTATTCATCATGTGTACAAACAGCTCACTTAAGAGCTTCCACAACCAGGCAACTTCACACGAGATCATACTTGTAGCTATGTATTCGGTCTCAGCAGTGCTTATAGCAACCGACTTTCGATATCGAAGCAGAATCCAAAGAGTACCAGCACTTAGAAGTGCTCTAGTGATCCTCCACACTGCTTGCCCAGTCAGCATTCAAATAATTATGCGGCTTCATATTTCTAGCAGTGTATCTCAATTCATGAGGGATTATGCCCCTTAAATATCTCAAAAGATTCTTAGCACCAATCCAGTGAGGCTCAGCCAAATATGAGCTCACCATGCTAACTGCAAAACATATATCCGGACGGAAGTTCAACAAGAACATCAATGCAAATGAGTTTATGAAACTCAGAGGCATTTCCCAAATCTGGTCTGGCATCATCACCATATAACTTCTGAAAGTTAAGATCCTCGAGGTAGTCACGGGCTTGCAGTTTACCATTCCACATCCGGAATCCAACTCCCTCTTACTTCTGCAAGTGAGATGGTTTGCACCTATTAGAAATAGGTCGTTCTTAGAAGGTGCCAGTATGAGAGGTCTATCATCCACAACCTTCAAACAATGGTTTGGATTGGCTTCACTCTTAGTGAATCTCAACTTCATCATCAATCCTCTCATATCAAACCTGGGGTGATTTGCTTCAAGCCATAGAGGGCTTTCTTCCACCTACATACATGAGATTCCAGATGAATCTCAAACCCCTCGGGTTGTTCCAAGCTTGTGAACTTGCTACATGAGGGGAATGGTTCCCTTGTAAGATTTTCCTTCAGTACATCTCAGACATGTACCTTCATTCTCCTTTTGAATTCAGGCATCCCAATCACCATCTGACTTGTATCGGGTAGGGTCCCATAATAGACCTCTGGTGCTAGATGTGTCAATTGACATGGTCCCCAATGGACCATCCTGCAACTTGATACAAGTTGCCAACCCTGAACCCATGAAAAAAAACATCTTAGAAAAAATCATTTTCATACATGTACCTTTCCATCGATGAATGGCACCCTGAAACCTTTGACTTCCATTGCCGAAATGGACACTAGGTTCTTGCGATCAGGTACATAAAAGAGATTCTATAAATGAATAGAGTTACCCTTATTCAATTGAGGGGTAACACTCTTTCCAGGATAGGTGGCATCCCTCAAAGTATAATCCCACCTCTACCAAATTAGAGAGAGAGCACCCTTCTATTCGATGGAGTGCCTGGGGTTCCTTGCTTTCTTGAAGAGTTAGCCATTTTCTTGATGACCTGCACTGTCATTCCTCTAATCATTGAAGATGTCCCTGGAATGATTGTTATCATCATCAAGTGATGTGTCCCTTCCATTCGGACAATCCTTCGAATAATGGTCGAACTTATTTCAACCAAGGCATTTGCCTTTCCTTCCTCCCTTAGATCTGGACTTCCCATTGAAGTGATCTTTAGGTAGGCCATCAGAAACTTTTGCTACGCCATTCTGATAATATTCTCTGCTTCGACTTCACCCTTGGTGAATTAGAAGAGGGATGAGGAATCCATTGATCCTTTTGTCCTTTACCAATTGTCTTCAGTGATTGCTCTTTCACTCTTGCTTGGGCTTTGTCTTCACCCCAGCTCTGATACCATGTTAATTTTAGATATGTTCTATGCTAGAGCAATTTTCACGGTTAGCTCAATATCTTTTCCAGATTAGCAATCACATCATCATTACAATAAACTGCAAATAGAACATAAATATAAATCGCAGAAGACAAGCCAAGATAAGAGGACACAAGATGTAGCACTAGCCAGGGACAAACCCCAATGTGGGGAAATCCTTGATCAATTCTTCTTATATGTTCTTCAATAGTTCAGCAGGAGAGAGAGAGAAAGTACATTTACAACCGAAGTCAACACTTTGACTTATCTAAATGAGAGCATAGATCATCTCTAAGAAGATGATACATGAGATAAGTTGAAGACATGCTGCTTCAATTGATTCTCCAAGGTGACTCCTTCACCTATCATCATGCTGCATCTCGTCATCATGTTGCACCTCACCGTGTTGCACCATGCTGCACCCATCATCACAATGCTAGACCTCATGACTGTTGCACCTAATGTTGTATTGTTGCCCCATGTGTCATGATTGAACCATGGTGTCCATGTTAGTTATCCCATTGCTTGCTTACTGTCCCTTGCATGCTTGGTGTACTCGCTGCTAAGTACCATGCAGTTGTCCCAATGTTAGTTTGTTGCCCCTTGCATGTTGTTGTACCATTGCATGCTTGGTGTACTTGCTGCTAAGTACCATACAACTGTCCCAATGTTAGTTTGTTGTCCCTTGGATGCTGTTGTACCATTGCATGCTTGGTGTACTTACTACTAAGTACCAGACAACTATCCCAATGATAGTTTGTTGTCCCTTGCATGCTACTGTACCATTGTCCTATACTTGCAACACCATGAACTTGCTATATCATACTACTACACCTCACCATTGTGTTGCCCCTCATTATGCTATGATACACTTCTTCGCTATACCCATCATGTTGTAGCATTCATCAACATGCTACTGCAATATATAATCATCATTGTTGCTTCCATCATCATGCTACTTCAATGTATCATCATCATTGTTGCTTCCATCATCATGTTGCTTCAATGTATCATCATCACTATTTTGGGGCTTCTCCGTTTGCTGCATTGCATGACTCGTTAGGGCATTCTAACAGCAGTCCTGACAGCCTTCAAAATGTAGCCAAAATAGCCCTCCACAACTGCGTTTGCCTTTCTATGAGGGGAGGAAAGCCTTGGCTGCAATGCTCAGCTGTTCCGACCCCTATTCCACCCTTCGGCCTCCTCTTATCTATTGCGGCTCGCTACAGCAAGTTATCCCTTAGTTGTGGCAGCCCTTCTAACGGCTATTCCTTCACCTAACCACCCCAAAACATTCCCCCTGCCTCTCAACCTCAAGATATGGGATGCAGCCCTCTTCAACAGCTCCTCGGTCTCCTGGAATAACCTCCTAACTCCTCGTTGTTCTCTTCTAGGCTTGCTGCGACTAGGGTATATTCATACCACCCTTAGGACAACGTATAGGCTTCCTTTTGATAGCGTCTTAAGGTCTCTCCTTAGACCCTTCATGACTGCGTATTATACTTCTTCATAGGGCAATGTAGGGCTTCTCCATAGGGCAGCATACGGCCTCTTCATAGGGCTGTGTTAAGGCTTCATAGGGCAACTTAGGACGTCTCCATAGGGCTGCGTTAGGGCTCTTCATAGGGTAGCATAGGGCCTCTCCATAGGGCTGCGTTAGGGCTTCTCCATAGGGCAGCGTAGGGCCTAGGGCGCTCCCTCTAGATTAGGGCAACGTTATCCCTTAGGATCTCTCCTCCTACTAAAACCCAAAGACAAGTAGAGAGGAAGAGATCCCAAGTGTGTGTTGAAATGACTTGAATGACACCTCTATGTATACTAAAACGTTGAGTACAAGTGGGGTTTATTTGGTTGTTGGCCAACCTTGACAAATAGTCCCATAACACTAACAAATTCATATCTCCATGAATACTTATCGGAATCGGATGATCTTTAGATCAATCCTACACCTCTTGATGAGAGGTATCCAAGAAAAATATCAGTTGCCATTAATAAGATGACCCAAATGGAGTTTGGCCCTTATATAGTGTTTGAAGGAGCTAACTTGGTGTTTGCAAACTCCCATAGGTTCTCCTTAAGAACCAACGATATCCTCTCCTTCCATGGACTGAAGTTATAAGCACCATCCAACCTATCTTTGTACCTCAGACTAGTTAATGCCATTCCGAAATTGGAAAATTAATTGAAAACTTATGGTTGTTACACTTTGATTGGTATGGTCTCCCTCTCTCCCTTTGAGGGCTAACCTCCAATAATCACACAGCCTTCTACCTTGGTTGTTTCCCATATAAACCTTGTTCTGACCCACTCTTGTTGAACTCCACCTAGCTGGTGGCTTCAACTATTGGTCACACTCCCCTGACCACATTCTACTAGTGTGTTCCCTTAAACTCTTATGCCTTGTTCCAGTTGTTGGATTTGCCCTAACTCAACCACATGTCCCTGTTGTGCCACATCACACATCGACTGCGAATCCCCTCAACTTGCTAGACAACCTCCATCAGATGTCTGATATGTCTTCAAGATGTTGCAAAATGTTCACAACTATTTTCCATGACCAATGCGCACACTTCCTTAGTTCTTGACAGCTGCCGTAGCAAGTTATCTGCGTACGTTTTTGTTCATTGCTCTTCTTCGCCTTAACATTGCCTTTCTGTGCTTGTGGCAACTGGATTTGCCCTAACTCAAGCACATGTCCCTGTTGTACCACATCACACATCGACTGCGAATCCCCTCGTCTTGCTAAACAACCTCCATCACATGTCTGATATGTCTTCAAGATGTTGCAAAATGTTCACAACTATTTTCCATGACCAGTGCGCACACTTCCTTAGTTCTTGACAGCAGCCGTAGCAAGTTCTCTACGTACGTTTTTGTTCATTGCTCTCCTTCGCCTTAACTTTGCATTATTTGTAGGCCACCTCCTAGACCCCTTGACCTATCTCATTATTGGTTGGGTTTTTGAACATGCGATTTCGTGCCATCTAGTGGTTGTCGGCCACCCCTGCACCCTGGATCTTTACAGTTGCCATCCCCCACAACCCTATTGTGCCAACCACACTTTTCCCTACTGGCATGTCGCCAATTTATGGCTAGTAACTACACCCCTTGCACACAACGATTGGGTGAGGTTGGCCTATTGGCCACTCAACCACCATCTCTACCACACCCTCCTCTTTTTTCAAACCTTTTAAATTTTATCTTTGCACAACCTTGGATCTCAACCCCCTTTAACTACTCCTACGTTGTATCACTGGTGACTGCACAACCTTCGTGATCTTGCAAAATAAATTTTTCTGCCACATATGATTGCGGCCAAACTTGGCCTTGACGAATCATGTATGAACCTAGCTTCTTACATGATCCAAAGATTGGTTTTCAAAGTTTCTTGCCCTAATACGATGTTCCTTTCATTCAAAACCTAGCAACCAACACTTAATTACTAGTAGATTACAAATCTATTGATTTTACATAGCTAGGTTCATTAACACAATAAAAATTCAACATAAGCAAAATATATAAATCTCAATCACAAAATAGATGACACAACAAATTCTACCCAATAACAATTTTCATTAACTTTCACAACTTACTTGGGCTCTTGTCTTGAGAAAATGGCCCAAATAAAAAAATACATAGAACAATTGTATTTGATCCAGCTGATCAAGCCCTCTTAGGTTGATCTACGTCTCCTTGTCGCCCCCTTCCTTGGACCCAACACACTAAAGTATCACACTCCTCACTGACATGCCTCTCTCAATCTTGTGGTTTTGGATGGTGTCTTCTCCTTCTTAGCCTTGCTTTTATAACTTCACATTGAGCTAACTCTGTAACCCTAATCTCCAAGTTGATTGATAGCTGAGATTAGATCTCGCCTCACTTGAGATCAAGGATTGAGATTAAAACATAATCACTAAAGTAAATAATTTACTTTTCCTAAATTTACTCTAGCTCAATAAGCCAACATAATAATTATGTGTTTTTCCTACATCTAACTTAGGATAAGTTACAAATGCAACTTGCTCACATTAGAGCAAGCGTCTAAGGAGACTTTGGGTGACTTATGCACACCTAGACACTTAGGCCTATGCAAAAGTACTTGCTCGAGCTACAAACATCAACAACCTTTGCCTCAAGGAGGCACTCAAGTAATAACATCAACTTCCCTTCTTCATCAGCGAGATGAAGCTCTGTTTGGGCAACAATCTCACTGGCCAACTTGAAGGAAAGAAAGACATCATGCAGATTTCGTTAGCGATGTCCAATGCATAGGCCACATCCCTACTCTACTTGCACACTATAGTGATCATAAACCTTGGGTTGAAGCATGTTTTTACTTTTTTTTACGTAACCAAACACCTCCACCCTCCAACCTGTAGGCAAGGGTAAGATATTCTTCAAGGCTAAGGTCTTACAACACCAAGGTTCGAAGCCCATTACAACATTATACTCAATATGAGCTCAACATGTCACTTGCAGGAACTGAACATGGGTGGGAAGGATAACAATCATTCCTCCCAACCATCCAAGATAAACACAATTAAACAACCCGCAAGCCAGATATACCAATAACTTATAACTTAGAAAGGGCTGAGACGTCAAGCGGGAGGGGTGCCTACTCTTTGAGCCTTATCACAATGGGCCAAACATGTCCCTTCGAATTGAACCCTGAAGCACATTCTTACCTTGTTGCCTCAAAGTTGTGTTCTTGTAATGTGGAGATGCACAAAATCTCCTATCTCAAAGTTCAACATGGTGTTGATTTGGATGTTGCTTCATCCTGTTTGTTTCTATGGACAAGTTCTCCTTGAGGATATCAATTAGGGAGGTAGAAATTACCGAGTCAAGAGCAACTTGGGGGATAGTATTAATGATCTTTAGATTTGAGAGGGGGGAGTAAATGGGTGACTAGGGCGGGAAGGTGGAGTGCTACTAATTGCCCCTCCAAATCCATTGAATTGACAAAACAAGAAGGGACCTTAGCATAGTTAACAGGGAAAAGGTCCCCTGCAATCAACAAGCTCACTAGGTGATCCAGGAGGATTTTGTCACATCAGTTGCACAGGTTCAGTTTCGTCGTCAGCATTTAGTGTCTAGAATCTTCAGCTTTGACAGTAATGTTATGGTTGTCCAGTGTTGGTTTTCATGGTGATATGGTTTTGTACCTGGTTGTCGACATGTGGTTTTCATCAATTCCGCCAGGGTTTGGTCGTCGAAGTGGGTTGGTCATCCGCCTTGTAGGGTTTGGTTGTCAACAAGGGTTTGTCGTCATGTGATGTTGTTGCAAATGTCGTTTTCTGACGAAGATGTGTGTGTGGGTTTATCATCAAAATCGAAGTGATGTAACACCTAAACCCTAACACATTGACCTAAAACCTATACTAAACCCTAACCTGTACCTAAACCATACATTACAAATCCAAAAAAGGGCATTAACCCATTGTACAAACCTTACAATACAAATCAAATACCTTAAACCTAGTCCTAAACCCATTCGAGCTATTGCAAAACATATTAAAAAACATAACACAAAAAAACATTGCATAAAACATATATCAGTCCTAACCGCAACTAAACCATGCGGGGAGAAGACCGCGGGGACCGTGTCATGTGAGCAGTTGTGTTAATGGCATAGGTTACACAGTTTATGACCGTGGCGAGCAGGTTAACCAGGTGGAGATTGTAACGGCATTAGCATGTGAACAATACAACTCACTGCATCGGAACTACCAGGATTACCGCATTGTTGTCGAGACCGCCGGGAGGAAGATCGCGGAGGTGTCAACCTGCGATTAGACCGCGACAGTGACATGCTGACCGCCTACTTCCCCACGCCAGTAGCTGACCGCCTACAGTTTGCACTTATCCCATGGTCATTTTTGGGTTTTTATTGTTCACTTTGGTCTAAATTAATGCGATGACCATGAGCCTAGGTACCAAGGTGGCCCTTAGTGGTTAGACCGAGCCAATTCAAACCAGTTCATGCCAGTCTTGGCTAAGAGACCTCGAATGTACCTTAAACCCTATAAATTCACCTCTTTGTTCATGAAGAGGACATAAGAGGTTTTTTTGAGTTTAGTATGCAGATTCTGGAGGATATAGGTTGTTTTGTTTTCAGTGTAACAGGAGAATCCGGAGTCAGAAATGGGAACAATGACAAGCGTTAGAAAGCTAGTTCAGAGAGATTTCTTCTGACAGTGACCAGAAGTGCCTGCGTGCACATTCAGTTTGGTCAATTTGTTGTGTAATCAACCTCCTCGGATTCAATCCTAATAAAGCAGTCGCCCATCTTGAAAGCGGACCCGAACACGTAGTCCATCAAGGACGAACTTCGTAATCAATCTTGTTGTCTGGTATTGGTGTGTTTTTGTTGTTTTCACTTCTATTTGCATCTTGCTTATGTTTCAATGTTGTCGTCAATTCAGTCCTTTCCAAGCAGTTCTCACGATAAAAGCACTTTCAGCTAACATTCAGTTCACTTGGGCATTAATCAATTCTACATCAGTTTGACATATGATCATTTCAGATCACTAGGGGGTTCTTCATCAAAGGGTATGTTCATGTTTGAATGTGCCATCTTCCTTAGTTAGCCCCAACTTCCATTGTATGTGCTTCTACATTGTTTTGCTCAAAGGACATGAAGATGTTGACAAGGTCAAATTTCTCCATGAGAGCTTTGAATCTATGAATGGTTCTAACCAAAGTTGGAGAAGTGGTGCCACTCTTTCTCTTCAAGGTATTTATAATAAAGGATGAGTCTCCCACCATTGTGATTGTTGCCTTGGGAAATTAGGCAAGAATTTACAAACCTTTGTTGAATGGCTAAAGCTTCAACTTCATTGTTTGTAGCTTTGCAAATGCTCCATACAAACCAAAGTTCTTGTTTCCTTTATGATCAACAATGACTATCCCCCTCCCCACCCCCACCCCCCCAAGCTCTACCATCCCATACAAGTATACCAATTTAAGATTCATTTTCAAAAAGGAAAAACAAGTCAAAACTTTCCTCATTAAAACTCTACCCTAGTTGCAAGTTTTACTTATGTGATATGTGCAAGGCCATAATCTAGCCCTCATTACCCAGAAACATTTTGCATCACAACTTTCTTCAAGTAATAATGTTTTGTTGTGGATTTTCATGGGCCTACAACACAAGCCTACACCACCTAAAAAATTTCAAAATTATGACTTCCTACAACCAACATTTTGTTATGAGGTTTTCATGGGTCCACAAAGCAACCTTGTGGGATCCATAATCTTCATTACTCGATATTTTCTTATTACATTTTCACAATTCTACAAGTTTCCCTTGTGGCACACATGATATCCTAGCATCACAATGTTATTCCAATTGCAACTATCTACATCATGAATTTTTACAAGTTGCACCTTTCTACAATGCAACCTTTTGCAAGCTACAATTTCTCCTTCTACAAACCTCTAAAATCTCATCTCAATTTACCAGTTGCAATGTTTCCTTGCAAAGCATTCACATGTCCACGAGTTAGTGTTCATGGATCCCACAAGATTTCCATCACAACTTTCATGGCCCCACAAACCAACCTTGCACCAACCATAACATTTTATCATTGTGACTTTCTACAAGTCAAAACATATTGTTTCAAGGACTTCATGAGTGCACAACACAACCAAGTGGTGTCCATAACCCGTTATATACTGGAAATTTTTCTTATGAGGTTTTACAAGTCCACAACCTAGCCTTGTAGCACTCACAACATCCCAATGTCACAATCATATTCAAGTCACAACTTTCTATATCATGAACTTTTACAAGTTGCCACATTTTGAAAAGCAACATTTAGCAAGCTACAACCTCTTATGACTTTTGCAAGCTTTTATGACCTCATAAAATCTTGTTCTTGTTTTGTCCAACTCATATCATATGCCCCTTGCCCTCAAGTTAATGGTCCCCATCAACTTTCTTATGGGGAGATTTCTTTCTTGGATTAGTTTTTGATAATACCAAGTACTTGACTAAGGATGAAATGGGGTTAAACATGAGTTCTTGTAGTTCTTGATTTCATCATTTCCAAATAAAAAGGTTCAATGTTTGGCAATGTTGATTCAATCATCAACCCAACCTCATGTCACATGGATCTTTCAAGGTTAGGCTTTTGGCTCAAGGAAAACATCCTTGTATTACACAAATAATGGATATAGTTGATGCGTCTATTCTAAAGTTTGTTTGGACAACCCTTTTGTTTCAAGTATTGATTTTGTCTTGGGCCTGACTACCATCAAATGAACTTGCTATTGGCATTGATCAATAACAGAGCCTATGCCTTTGAACTCAAGGAGACTTCCTCCCTCAGACTATACTTGTATGAATTAGTTAAGTACGTTTTTTCATCCATCAACCTATACTTGATTGGCACAACATACAAAAATGGCATCTTTATCCCACATGTAGAGATTGCCCACAAATACCCGATATGCATCAACCATGTCACATTCAATCTCATTAATAAATTTTGCACCTTAATCCTTGTATGAATTAATTGATTATGGTTTCTTGTCCATCAACCTATACTTGTTCGGTGCAACTTATGAAAATTGCATCCCCATGTAGAGATTGCCCACAATAATGGCATTGACATCAAGAGGCTCCATGTCACATCCAAGGTTATTCATAAAATTGGAAGAAATTGTGAACTTGAACTTGCACTGTATAGAGGACATGTTTGTGGATGTGTTGCTAACAATCCAAACCTTTTATTGAGATCAGGTTCTTTTGACTTGTACCCTTGTCTTTAATATGCATGGTTTTCATACAAGGTTGATCAAGAGTCTAAATGCCAAGCAAAACAATACCATCCCTTTTTATAAGTATCTATGCAATTACCATCTAATTCAACACTAAACCTTCTTCAAAGAGATGCAACATAATGGTGTACTTGAGGGATTCAAATGTTCAATTGTATATTCATTACCATTTTATCCTGACTTTTTTCTAAAGGCTATTAGCGTTGGATTATGAACTTGGATTCTTATCTATCAAGATATAACTTCTTCACAATACTTTCTTGAAATCCTCACAATTGAAAATGAGGAGTCCTCCTTGACGCCACTATCACTAGAAATTGCTTTCCCACAATATCAAGATAGGACTTGTCATCTTCAACCAAGGCATGAAGATTTTCTGCAAATCAAAAAACTTGTGCATGGCATTGAAAGCAATGTTGCAAACGTCAACACTAGTATAAAATTGGCAAGGGTTCGAAAAACCAAAATATCATAAAAAACAGAAAATATTGGTAAAAATTGGCAAACATCAGCTAGGCCAAAAAATCACAATTTCGTGATTTTATCGCGAAAAAATCGGGATGCTTGCAACACTAATCGAAAGCACACTTCTAAGTAGTGTCACAAATATCAATATCAAGAAAATATTAGGAGGGGTCATCAACTCGAGAAACCAAAAAAAAATTGATAAAAAATTGCCAACTGTCTAAAAAAGGGTTTTTGGCCTTTTATAAGCAATTTTTACTACAGCGGAAAATATTATCTAATATATTGTGACTTTCTTTATTATATCACAATATTTTCTCATATATCAACATTGTGAATTCTTTGGGGCAATATATAGTTTGATTGAAAATGTCAAAAGATTTATGACAATCTTCCAGTGTTCCATGGGGACGCATCCCCCAAGGTCGGGTGTGTGCACCTCTCGCACCCCACGCACCCGAGACGAGGGACATCTGGGGAAACGTTTCCCCACATCCCCTTTTTGGAGAGACGCGGGGGGGACGTATCCCTAGTGTGGGGGGGCGTGACTCCCCAAAAGGTGCCCCCCCTCAATATGGGCCATGCGTCCCCCATTAAATGTCACTTTTACTTTAAGAATTTAACATTACCATGAATTGCATAGCATTAGTAGGGAAATATGGTCAAATACTAGGTTTTCCCTGTCATAAAATTCTCCTTTATCTTTCATTTTCATCCTTTCACTTAAATTTTTAACATTACCATGAAATGACTCGAGATGTTTGAGAGTGTTTCCAACTTCATTGGATTTCATATGGAGAAAGTAGAATTTTAGATCTCACTCAAAATCTAGCAGACTTAACAGTTTTTCAGGAATTCAAGATTCGATGGATTGTAATGTTTCCATTGCATTTTGTCATGTATAAGCGTATGGAATTTGTATTTAATCAAGAGCACCAAGCCCTCTTTGTACTTTAGAGTGACTTTTAGACCCATCACTGTTTTTGAGTTTTAGTTATATCAATTTACTATTCCAGTATTCAGATTTCAATGTCTATTATAGTCTATTTTGCTTACTACTAATTAGATTCTAGAATGATGAATTCTAATTTTAAATCAATTTAGAATCTAGAATTATGAATGATGAATTTAATTTTTAAATCAATGCAGATTCTAGAATGGTGAATAATGAATAATGAATATGGATTGGAGCATTTCATTATTGAATCGCGTGGTCTATGGATGAATCATGTATGTATTAGTAAGGATGATCAGTAGGGATCAAATGTATTTCATTATTTAATTCATATATGTAATGTATCATTGTATATGTTATGCTTTCATTATTGATATATATATATATATATATAATATTTAAAAAGGAAAAAAATATATATATACCCTGACGTCCCCATGTCCCCCCTAAATTTCCCTAAAATTTGAGGGTACTCCCACACATCCCCCTTGTGCATCTCCCTGCACCTGCGTCTCCCCATCCCGGAGTCCTGGTGGAACATTGCAATTTTCACATATCAGTGATATTTGCAACACTGTTTATAATTGTTGAATCCAATCATCAAGTTTTTTGGCATCACTGCTTCTATCAAAAGAACCACGGCCTCAACTATAAATTGACCTTGTTGGATACACAACAATATGTTCATATTGACATTGTAGTAATAACTCTAGGATTAATTCTCAGCTAAAACAAAAAGAAAATTTATTTCTACCAGAGGCCAGTTACTGCTTTGTCTGTTTAAATGGAATCAAACTGGGAATAATGGCATTTGTTTGATGTACATTTTATGTGGAAATGCTCTCTGACTGCATGCTTCATTTATTATTGATATTGAATGGCTTGCATGGACAAGGCAGTGCATCGCTTTGCTGGGCAATCAACCTAAGGCTCCAATGCCTTAAATAATGTTGGAAGGTCTATTATTTTGATGCCCATTAGAATGTCAATTTCCTCATCATATGATAAGACCATAGAGTTGCGTGATCAAGGAATTACTTGGGACAATTGTTGCCACAGGCAAATCATCCTGAGATCCTCTTGTTCCCCCCAGTACAGCTTGTTAGAAAATCAGAAAGGCAGAAAGATTTTCTTATACTTGATAATTACTTGTGATGTTCTTGACTTCTTATTAGGTTTCTTTATATATTCTTTCTTTTAGTTCATCAAGCAATTGTTGAAAAGTGTAACTAGCTTCAGTCTTCATAATGACATGTAATTGTGACTTTTGTAATTTATGTGATAAAGGAAATAAAATTATATTTTTAAGCCTTGCTTCATGGGTTTCATGAGCAAGTGATTTTATTTTAGGTGGCTCCCATTGAGAGCCTTAGGATTTGTCATTAAGGTCAAAGAGTCTATGTCATGTATTAAAAGCCCTTCTTGAGCATGTAACAAATGTATTTGAGTTAATAGCACTGTCTAGAAGCTCTCCAACAACAAGCACTAGCTCTCTTCCTCATGTCAACTTCAAGTTAAACAAAGATCACTTCGGCCTTACCTTATGGAGTCACAACGATTCACATGGCTCATGTTAGCTCATTTATGTAGACCAACCACTATATATACCAGGTAAAGGCACCTCGCAGAAATACAGTTTAGAACTTGGGTACCTCTGAGATTTTGAGCAATAGTTACAGTCAACAAGTTCAGATATTTTCGATGGAGAGTAGAGTGTTCAGATCTCTGTGTTGAGGAACATTTTCGGGTGTCATATCACAGTATGCAGTTCAGACAAAAGAGAAGAGACAGCAAAGGTTTTTCGAGGATACAGTTCGGATCTCCACAGTAAAGAAGCTCGGATATGTCTCTCTGTAATCTCAGATAGTGTGAAGTTCAGATCTCTGAGTAAAAGGTCTCATTGCTACAGCAGAAAGATGGAATTTGAATGAAGGTATCTATATCACAGTTAAATTATGTATAGAAACCAATTTTGTTGACGTGAAGGAGCTGCCATTAAGAGAAGTATTACAGCATCTTGCTAAAGTTGTAGTAAGGACAGTTCGGTGATAAAACAGTGATATGGTACAGTGCCATCTCAAGTGTGTTATGCTCAGAAAGGAGATGATCTCAATATGTAAGAGGAACCGAAAGGAGGAAAGAGAAGACAATCAAGAGAGCTAGTGCCTTGATCTTGGAAGCGACTAATAGGTCAAGGGTCTCGGTCTAGATATTTGCCAATTGGAATCTCTAGAAGAAGAATTTGCTCGGATTTCCTCTCAAAGAGTGAGAGGTTTTGGCCCTGGCTCATAGCCGACATGCTGTCTCTTGCAATGTTGTGAAAGTCGTGATATTATCGCAATAACAATAAAAAAAATTGTGGGTTTTTTAAAATGCCGATATTATCGCCAAATTACTATGAAAAAATTCTGAAAAAATCGCGAAATTATCGCGCTAACTTCAAATTATCACAATAAGTTCGTAATAATCGCGATTCAATCTGATATTATCGTGGGGGTGGCTGACAGCAGGTTTTATAAGGCAAAAAATGAATTGTTTTATAAGGTTTTTAATGGTTGTTTATGTTCTCCTACACTAGATCTAGGATTTTAACCAAGAACATTCTTCATCATCTTGGAGATCTATAGGTTAGATGGGTCATCGAAATTCCTTGCATGGAAAAGGAGGATAGATATAGTCCTCGAAGAAAGTGAAGTCATTAAACATATCAATTGATAGGTCTCCTCTGAATTCATGGAAAGGGATTCTTATTAAAGGTCCCCTCATATAGCAACATTGGAGATATCAAAGAGATGTATATGATAAACTCATAAGAATACTCTCTGAAGATACGGTAAAGAAGGTCACATGACTTAGATCTCATCTACACAACTTAGATCTGATCTACACAAAAATTAAAGGTATCAAAGGATGAAGGATATCTTCATATGTTCTCATCTACGAGTTCTGGAGAGATGATAAGAAGATAATCACCATTGATCTAAAATATACTAACTGATGATGAAGGTAACAGATATCCATGGGGATAAGAAAGTTACCTCAATCGAAAACTTGTGGTTTCTATGCAAGATAGAAGAAGACAAGTTGAGGGCAAAAGTGTTTAAGGTTAAAGGACTTAAACATTCACTAGAAGGAAAGGAAGTTTGGAAAATTCTGGTCCTCAGAAAAGAAAGAAGAGCATAGCTAAGATTCAATACTATGGAAGTAAAGACTATGGACTTTATAGGAAAGATTGTCCTAAAGGGACAATATCAAAAGAAAGGAAAGAAGACCACATCACCTAAAAGGTGGAGGAAGCTGAAGAAAAGAAGTCTAAGATAACAGGAAGTAAGAGATCTCAACTAAGATAGTCTCCCTCACAAAAGTTCTTGTCATAGCTCCTAAACCATACAGGATATGGCTATAATAAATAATAAGATGAATTGTGGCATCGTGGAAGCATTAGAAACAAGAGCTCGTGACATCACCATAGGAAACATGAAGGATGTCTGATAGTCAACTTTGAAGGATATAGCTCTTGGTGACCTCATTGAAAGATCAAAGGAAGAACTCATCGAGGACAAGTCTCTTCATACATCTGTTTAAAAGGAAAACATTTGTTGAATAAGGATATGCGAGATAGAATCCTCATTGGAGGATTCACCGATCTAGAGAGAAAGCTAGTGTTTGATCAGAAACTCCAATTTGTGGAGTTCATGGGATGATGGTATGATGACATGAGAGATGAAGCAGATCAAGGGGTTGAAGGTCTTTTCAATCAAGGAAGTTGCTAAAAGAAACCTAGATGACCTTAAATAAGGTATGCATGTTGTATGGTTGCAGGTAACAAGGATCACTACTTCTATTTTGAAGCATGATCAAAGGAAAGGAATCTCCTCCTATGAAAGAATGTCAGAGGCATGAGTCACTAGATGAAATCAACATAATATGTCATCATCTAAGTTGAACGATACGGGGAAACAAGTACAAATTTCTGAAATGGGAACGAGTACAAAACGTGGGCCCTCCAAATTTGGAAAAGGGGAAACACAATCAATATATATACTATCTATATTATATATATATATATATATATAATATATATATATATTGGACATTTAAGAAAATGTGCAATCATAAAGATACATGATACATTCTAATTTATTACATTATGATTAAATTGTCAATTGTCAATGCATAAACTATAAGTCTCTAAATTTACATCACATTTAAGAAATATCTGCAATCATAAAGCATACATGATACATTATAAATTATTACATTATGATTAAATCGTCAATTGTCAAGGCATAAACTATAAGTCTCTAAATTTACATCATATTTACTCATGAATGATCACATAATGAAAATAGCAATATCCAAAATCAGCCACGAGAAATTTCTAATTTCGTCTCGTGCTTGATTGGGAGTCTCCTCCTACATAGTCGAACGACCTTAGTGCTCTTGATTAAATACAAGTTCCATACCCTAGTACCCTAGGTGCTCTTGATTATTGGGAGTCTCCCCTGCATAGAGGGCTTGGTTCTCTTGATTAAATGCAAGTTCCATGCCCTAGTACATAATGGAGACATTTCCATCCCCCCAATCCTGAAATCCTAAAAACCAGATAGGTTTGTTGGATTTTGAGTGAGATCTAAAATTCTATTTTCTCCATATGAAATACAGTTAGGGCGAAACCACTCTCAAGTATCCCAAGCCATTTCATGGTAATGTTAAAAATTTAACTAAAAGGATGAAAATGAAAGATAAAGGAGAATGTCACTTTTACTTTAAGAAATTAACATTACCATGAACTGCATATCAACACTAGGGCCATAGGCTTGAACATTACGCTGCCCCACTCAAAAAAATCATCTTTTTTATAACTTGAGAGAGGCATCTAGAAGCATCCAAAAAGATATTTTAGTTGCCCAATAAAAAATTAGAAGCGAAAAAATTAAAAAATAAAATAAAATAAAACATCAAGTGTTAACTGGAAACTCCATCATATGGCCTGGAAACTTGTTTCTGGTCATACTAGCCACGTTTCCTGCAACTTAGGTCCTCATATGAAGTATGAGGTGGTTGACTACAATTGAGGAACTCCAATTGGAAGCCCCTGAGAATGAAGTGTGTGAAGAGACAAGAAGAGATCGTGATAATATGCAACAATGGTAGAAGGCATTCAACATTCGAAATCCAAGAAGATGTGACTAGAATATATCCCAGAAAGATGTGAAGACTCTGATGGAAGTCGGAAAAAGATAAAGACCCTTGACACTGAATATTTGTGGGAGATGTGTCAATCTGCATGCAGGATGCTGATACTTACAGGAAGATGTCATGGTGAAAGATCATCACAAAGGTAATTTTCATTTGAAGTGTTCATTGATTATTTCTGAACTAACATTTGGTTGGGCTTATGTAGGACTGTCAAAGGGAAGATCTGTGAATGACATCCAAGCAGACCATATAGAAGGATGTAATGTCCTTCCGAAAAATATGGCATGAAAGCATAATGACATGAAGCAAAGCCAGATGGAAAATCTAATGGATCACTTTCTGATGAGTTAAGGACATGACTAACTCATGGATAATAGTGATGGATGATCTGTGCCTTATATAAAAGTTCCCAAAGATGAAGACTCCTTAACGAAGAAGAATTTCATGACATTGAAGAAAGGAACTCTTCAAGTAGCCAATTGTTTCAGTATCTCTACATAAGGAGCTGCGATAGGTCCCTGGTTAAGAAGGAGCCTGAGAAAAAGTTTCTTACTTGGAAGAAACTTGGGAAATTCCTAAGCAAGAAGCTTAGGTACATTCCTTTGTGATAGGATGAGTACATTCCTTTAATGGAATAAAACCTCCTAGTTTGAAAAGGAGAGATAGACACGTCATTCTGTTCTTAACCTAGGAAGACAGAATGGAGGATTGTGTAATCATTTGGCATTTGATGCTCTTTAAGGATGATATAGGGCATCCAATAGTAAGAGTAGTCGTGGAGGACCGATATTCTTTGTGGTACTGAGGAGTCCAAGAAAAGAACAGTCCTTATGGAGCATATCCTGAGTGAACTCGGGTGGGGTATGTTCCTAGAGATACAATGATGAGTATGTCTATATATCATTGGTCTCGCCAGCATTGTGCTCGTATCTTGTGGAGAGATAGAGTTGTTATTCAAGGCCTTGCTATATGACAATGTTGGTTGATATGATGCTATACAAATGAGTTACAAATCCGAATTCTTCTTATGAGAAATTTTTCAGATTAAGAATGACCAAGTGCCATTATGAATACCTCCATAGTTAAGAGGGAGTGTTGAAAAGTGTAACTAGGTTCGGTCTTCATAATGACATGTAATTGTGACTTTTGTAATTGATGTAATAAAGGAAATAAAATTATTTTTGTAAGCCTTGCTTGATGGGTTTCATGAGCAAGTGATTTTATTTTAGGTGGCTCCCATTGAGAGCCTTAGGATTTGTCATTAGGGTCAAAGAGCCCTTCTTGGGCATGTAACAAATGTATTTGAGTTAATAGGACTTTCTAGAAGCTCTCCAACAACAAGCACTAGCTCTCTTCCTCATGTCGGCTTCAAGTTAAAAAAAGATCATGTCGGCCTTACCTTATGGAGTCACAACGATTCAAAAGGTTCATGTCGACTCATTTATGTAGACCAACCACTATATATACCAAGTAAAGGTACCTCGCAGAAACAGTTTAGAACTTGTGTACCTCTGAGATTTTCGGTGATAGTTACAATCAACAAGTTTGGATATTTTCGATGGAGAGTGCAGTGTTTGGATCTCTATGTTGAGGAACATTTTCGAGTGTCATATCACAGTATGCAATTTGGACAAAAGAGAAGAGACAATGAAGGTTTGTCAAGGATATAGTTCGGATCTCCATAGTAAAGAAGCTCCGATATGTCTCTCTGTAATTTCAGACAGAAACATGGAGTTCGAATGAAGGTATCTATATCACAGCTAAATGATGTATAGAAGCCACGGTTTGGTGATGTGAAGGAGTTGCCATTAAGAGAAGTATTACAGCGTCTTGCTAAAGCTGTAGTAAGGACAGTTTGGTGACAAAACAGTGATATGGTATAGTGCCATCTCAAGTGTGTTATGCTCAGAAAGGAGATGATCTCAATATGTAAGAGGAACCAAAAGGAGGAAGGAGAAGACAATCAAAAGAGCTAGTGTCTTGATCTTGCAAGTGGCTAATAGGTCAAGGGTCTTGATCTAGGTATTCGTTAATTGGAATCTCTAGAAGAAGACTATGCGCGGGTTTTCCTCTCAAAGATTGAGAGGTTTTGGCCCTGGCTGATAGCCTACATGCTATGTCTCTTATCTATTTATGTTCATGGATTGGTTATTGTTTGATGAAGAAGAACACTAAGAATCTAATGTAAAGAAGATCCTAATCTAAATAAGTAAAAAGCATTCACAAGCAGTCACTAATGGAATAGAAATCAACTAATACTAATGCACTAGATTTCTCAACAACAATTACCAAAGCAATAGCACATAAAACAACGGACACCAGATATAGGCTCAAAGCCAGGGAAAAACCCCTCTCTAGGGGAAAACCCAGTCAGTAATTCTTCCTTCAATAGTTTTCCAGAGATATTCCAATACTCTAGACCTTGAAACAAACTTTCCTCCACACCAAGTCAACCTTCCTCTTCTCTTGCAGATGATCCTACTTGACCTGACAGCAGTAGCAGCACTTTCTTCAACCCAGCAACTTCGACCTTGCTTTGGAGACTTTGATCTTCACATAGGAACTTCGATCTTGGCCTAATACAACCTCCTGAGGCAATAGCACCCAAGAACATCAACTTTGCCCTATACTTTGATCTGGTAACAACAACATGCAGCAACTGGCTACAGCATCAACAAGAGATCTTCGATCTTCCAAACTAGGGCACAAAAGAGAAACATATATGCACCAAAATTTCGATCTTCCTTCCTTCCTTCTCCTAGACCAAACTTGCACTTCCTTTTCTTCCTTCCTCCATTTTGCACTTTTTCCAGCTTCAAGAGATATCGAACTAGCTTGTTGAGTGAGTGCTTCAAATGGAATTCGAACTGTTTCATTTATAGTCCTTTGGTGAGGGCAAATAGCCCTCTTTGAGGCCGACTTGATCATCTTAGGGCCAACTTGGTGTGGAGGCAACATAATTCACATTTGACTCAATATTTAGCCTTTTTACATGATTCAAAATCCCAAGAAGGGTCTCTTTAAAATTACAATGACTACTAACTCAGAATAAATCCTAGAAATTCTCAGTGGGAACTTTGACCCAGTGTTTTAAAAGCCGGTCGGATGGGAACCGACTCGGCCGAGTCCGTATCAACTCGGCTGGGTCACTTCATGCAACCAGTAAACCCCAAAAACACAAATTTTTTTTTTATGTTTTTTCTAAGTGTGGGGGACTCCAAATGCTTTCATTAATTGGTTTTTGGTCTTTGGGGTCCATTCCCCTCTCCTAATATTGATTTGCTATTCAAATTTCATGGTAATGTTAAATTCTTAAAGTAAAAGTGACATTCTCCTTAATCTTCATTTTCATCCTTTTACTTAAATTTTTAACATTACCACGAAATGACTTAGGATGTTTGAGAGTGGTTCCGGCCTCATTGGATTTCATATGGAGAAAGTAGAATTTTAGATTTCATTCAAAATCCAGCAGACTTATTATTTTCAAGGATTTCAAGTTTGGGAATGCAATGTTTCCATTGAATTTTGATCATTATGGGTTGGAACTCGTATTAACAAGAGCACCAATCCCTCTATGACTTGATGTTAGTGCATTGTTGTCGACACCCAAGGATTCGCTCCAAAACGGAGCTCTAAAAAAAGTCGCTCCCTGCTCCCGTCCCCGCCCTCACTCCACTTTCGTCTCCGCCCCAGTAACACTGAGCTAGATGATGTTCAACTTAGCAGTACCAGTGTACTGAATCACAGACCTTTTGTCGAAGAGGCCATTTATAGCCCCTGGTTATGTGTTGTGTTGATCTCTATCTCATATCATGTATGTATTGGAGCAATGCAGCTAGGTGTCATTTTGAATATAATGGATATATTCATGAGCCTACTTTGATCATATGTTGTCTTCTATATATATTCTAATGGTGTGTGTTTGGAAACATGAATGGAAATCTTAAAATTATGTGTTTTTATAAATAAATAAATATTTAATGTATTTTTTACAACGACCAAGTCATTGAAATCGAGCCGCCGAGTCAATACCGAGTCAGAGCCAGAGTCGGAAAATCGATCTCCTCGACCCGCAGTCGGAGTCGGAGTCGGAGTCGACCCTCGGCCGAGTCGGAGTCGGAGTCGGAGTTTTAAAACATTGATTTGACCTAAAACATGATGACCCAAGCATGAAAGACATGCTTTAATAAGTCATAAAAATAATAATAATAATAATTTTCTACTAATTTTCTTTATTCTTTTGACAAGTACATAACATGATGACTCAAATACATTTAATGAAGACCGAACCTAGTTACATTTTCCAACACAGCTACAACTGAGATGGATAGAAAATCTAGACAGTCAGCAAGAAGTATCAGGCATAGCATTAAGGACCAGTTACATGTTGTTGGTGATCATTAACAGCCACGTGGGAAGAACCTACTCATAATAATGTTGATGCTTAGAGCCTGAAGATAGAAGAAATGGTAAGAGGGGTGTCAGATCAGTGGGCTGCTTATAAATTGCAATGATCTGTCAGTGTATGGGAGCTCCTATCCACCTAATAAAATGAAGTTTCTTCTGTCATAATGGACCACTAAAATGCAAATGTAGATTCCATTAAGGCACATATGCCTGTGCAGTATGCTTGCTTGCTGAGGCCATGAATGTTGGAGGTCCCTAATACTGCAGTTTGCAATATTATTGATAGGGAGAGGAATGAATACAATGACCAATCCAGAGTGTAAGTAGCTTTAGAAAATGGAAAACTCATCCAATGTGCTCTTTAAGACTCTAAACTAGTTCGTTCATATAATTTTACTGCCAGAGTTCCCAAACTTATTTATCATGCTAGAAAGTGTCAGAGATTTTCATGCCACAATCAACTTTTGTTATCTCGAACTTCAATCTGATCTTGATCATAATTACAAATGGATCCCTCTATATGTATGTTGTTTACATAGAAGATAATTTGAAAAGGAGTTAAATTGCATGTCATTGCATAATGGTTTCTTCATCTCTCCTAAGGCAAAACTATTTCAAATGTTTGATATATCTTACATACAAGTTCTACAGTGGCAAATTTACAAAATCCCAGTCAAACACGTTTACCTTTCAAAAAGACCAAGTTTAAGAATTACATCAGCAAGATTGGAATTTGCCTTTCCTACAAGTTGAAAGAGTTTCTCTTGCTTCATGGTAAATGTGCCAGTTTTTTCCATTCTTCGATTTAAATCTGTAAACTCTGCGACCATACCATCAACCTGAAAACAGTTTCCATTAATTTTGGACAACTGTTCCATATAAAAACAAGCTAATAAATTATAAGATTTGACATCACAACAAGAATATTAGGCAAAATTAAAAGATACCTGTCGAACAAAATGGTCAAGAGCAATACTTTGTCCAAGCACACTTCCAATGATACGAATTCCATCAATATCAAATCTCTGCAGAACTATATAGTCTGGACCACCTTGCATCCATGTCTCCAAAGATGGCTTCTCCACTACAGCATAATCTGTATTCTCAAAATTCATTTTTTTTAGATTAAAGGATAATTTTGCACCATACGAATCCATTTTAACTAAAACAACAAAAAGAAAAGCAGCAGCATTAGCTCTTATTGATCTATCACCATAAAACACAATATTAAAGCTTTGGAAGAACTAGCATAATCAGCAAACATGTTCATGTTAAGTGCCAAGGACAGATGAAAGGCAATAACAGGTTGCTATGTGCCCAAGATATCAAACGAGAGGCAGTAGTAAATAAAAACTTTTCAACTATCATCAATTTAGTCAATGAATGTTTCTAACATATCACAAGAAAAAGTCATCATTTCTATCCAGGGATATGCAGAGAAACAAAATAAAAAGTTTGTCAACAGAAATAAAGCCTAGCTCAAAGCTGTACTGGTCACAATGCACAAACTCTATGAGATCAAGTTAACAAAATGGACAAGATGGGAAAAATAGTATAGAATTCAAACTCAAAAAACATGTCAGAAACACAATTTGTGCTACAACAATGAATATAGGATGATGGAGTTATCTGATGAGAACAAAAGGAAAGTGTCCTAATGTATGGCCGAAAGATGTTGTATGGCCCAGTGTTGCGAACATCACGATTAAATCGCGATTTTTTCACTGAAACGATATAATCGTCGATGTTTTCGGCGATTTTTTTATTTTCAAAAAATCGCTATCCGATCAGTAAAAATCGTGACAGCGGAAAACAGCGAGTTGTTAAGTTCGATTTTTTGTTTTTTTGTCATTATTTCAGACAAAGGGCAAGATTGAGAGTTGAGGAGGAGAAGAAGTCATCTACAAGGGCCAAAAAGGAGAAATGTGAAGGAATCTAGCATCCCAAGCAAGAAATATTCGAGTTTGGACCAAGTTTTTCAGCAAAGTGTGGTTTCCAATTATGGGCATCAAATTTGGCCCTTTTTTTGTTTTTTTCTTATTTTGCTTGGGTTTCTATAACCCAGTGAATTTCAATGATTTTTGAGTGGATTTGATTGTGTTTTTCTTTTCATTTTTGTTGCATAGATTGGAGAGGGTTCATTTTGGTCAAAAATGCAAAAAATTGATTGTTAGATTTATAAGTTTAATTTCTTCTTGCGCACTAGTTTTTTTGCATCATTTTTGCTTGGGTTTGAATATGTATTTTTTCTATTATTGTTTCATTGAGTTGAGGTTTTTTTGTCAAAAATTCAATGTGTTGTATGTAAATTTTATTTTTATTTTTTCACTTGCAATTTTTCTTGGGCCCTAGGTTCACCGTTCAACTTCAAACTTCATCTTACATTAGAACTCAAGAGTTCAACAAAGTTTCAAGCATGCCAAGGAAATTGGACCCTCTGTGGGAATTTGGTGAACCTGATGGAGAGTTTGACAAATCAAACTTGACTTGCAAGTTGTGTGGGCATCATATGACAAGGGGGATATACAGATAGAAGTATCACCTTGCACAAATCCATGGACATGAGGTAGGGCCTTGCACCAATACAAATTCGGAAATCATCTGCAGAGCCCTCAGATCATTGGAAGAAATAGAGCAAACCAAATTGTCCAAGTCAGCTCTAAAGAGTCGACTAGCAAGGAGTAGAGTGTTAAGAGGTGAATATGAGAGTGCCACTGGTTCTACTTCAGCATCAGTATCTACTACCAACACTGTAGCTGCTTCATCATATTTTGTTCCTAGAACCACGCCTAGTTCACAACCATCTATCTCTTCAATTACTAAAAAAAATGAGAAACAAAAAGCTGACAAGTTGTTGGGCAAGTTTCTTCTTTGGAGTGATATTCCTTTCAACGTTGCAAGGAATAATCCATTTTTCTAGCCTGTTGTTGATACTATTGCAATTGTTGGCCCAGGGTACAAAGTCCCTTCTTATGATGAGTTTAGAGGTCACATTCTTCAAAATGAAAAGGTTGACTGCACCAAGAGATTGGAGGAGTTTAAGGCATCATGGGCACACATAGAATGCACTGTGATGTCAAATGGTTGGACCGATCAAAAGGGTAGAAGCCTTATAAACTTCTTGGTTAATTGTCCCAAGGGGACAATGTTTATGAAATCTATTGATGCATTTGCACATTTCAAAGATGCACAGATATTATGTGATTCGCTAGATGTGTTTATTTTGGAGGTGGGTCCAGAACATGTTGTCCAAGTCATTATGGACATTGCTGCAAATTATGTTGTTCCTGGCAAGATGCTTATGGAGAGGCATCCTACTTTATTTTGGACACCTTGTGTTGTACATTGCATTGATTTGATATTGGAGGACATAGAAAAAATTCCTTTTGTCAAAGATATTGTTGACTCATCAAAAAGCATTAAAAAATTTATTTATAATCATGCATTTGTGTTTTATCTGATGAGAACATTCATCAACAACAAGGAGTTGGTGCGCCCCGCCATTACACAGCTTGCCACCAGTTTCATATCTCTTCAATCCCTCTTAAATTTTATGTGGGATGTGAAGAGAATGTTTCTTTCAAATGAGTGGCGTGCTTTGGCATTTAGCTGCAAACCAGAAAGAGAGGCCATATGCAGATTAGTTTTATACCAAGAAAGCTTCTGGGCAGGAGTGCAGGAGGTGTGTAGCATTATTGAACCTTTGGTAAAGGTTCTTCGATTAGTTGATGGTGACAAGTCCGCAATGGGCTACATGTATGAGACCATGAACAAGGCCAAAGAATCCATTCGAACCTACTATGATGATATGGAAGATAAAGAGTTTCAGAAACAACTCCTCCTATGGGAAGTGATTGATAAACGATGGAACAACACACTCCATCATCTAATTCATGCTGCAGGGATCTACCTGAACCCCGCATTTGCTTACCCCTGTGGGTT